>JAEANM010005013.1:0-13741 GCA_017656035.1 Myanophis thanlyinensis
GTGCACTTGTTTATAGGAAAACTCCATCTGGATTTGGCTTGAAACAGCAGACACTGGTGACCCCAGTTTTTGCTATTGGAAAATATAACACAAATGTTCGTTCTTCCAGAGAAATGGCAGCAGTTAAGTGCCATTTGACAGAATGAAGGGTATTGGCTTTTCTCAATAGGCAGCAAGGCTTGCCACGGAAACATTTTCACCAGAAGTGCGTTCTTCGTTGGCACGTTTGTGTTGGAACTGACACCTCTGTATCCTAACAAGTTCCATTATTAGAACGGATTCTTTGGGGTTTCAAAAACACCCTTGGATACCCACGTAGTTCCAAGTTCTTTTGTTCCATCTCCTCAAGTGCCCAAGGCAAAAAAAAAAAAGCCCCATCTTACAGATGTGTCACCATGAAGAAAAGAATCTGACTCAGTCCAACTGCATCAAACAGTTCAATCTCATTCACATAGCTAGGGCAGAAGATGTGAATGCAACAGAACTTTTCTATTCATGCTTCCCAGCCTCTAGTCCTGAAAGTCCATTGATAGTCAGCAGTCTTTCAATTTCTCTCCTCAATGTTCAGCAGTACAACAATCAAAGAAGTAGGTGAGTCAAGGAAGAAACTGACTGGAACTATCATGGGTAGAGTTTGTAGAGAACCTGATCTCTACCAGATCATTGAACAATCTAGATATGTACCAAGATCTCAGTAACAGCAATCTGTTAAATCGAAATCCATCCATTCTCACATTTAAAACAGTAATATCATTATTTGCACTGACAATATGTGATTACTATCAATTACTTTTTTCTAATAGTTAAAAATCTGTTGACTTATTAATAATTATGAATACCATACTTATCCAATGAAGATCATATGACAAGCACCATAGCTGGCCAGTTTACCAGTTCTCTTCTTTAACCAATAACCCTCAAGTCTTTCTGGTAGCTGACAAAGCCTATTAATTTGTTTCCCAATGGAAAAAAAAATAGATGCCCTATGCAGACCTAGAAGAAGAACACAGAGTCTCCTACCTGCCCATATTTCACATACTGCAACTGCCCATAGTAAGAGAATAAAGCAGTATTGGACTAATGATGGTTGAACCATAAACTGGGATAATGTTGGGTTCAGACATGTTGAATTAATCTAAATAAAACCAAGGCATCACTATAAAGTATATCTTAACTATAATATGATGTCTAGGTTTGGACCACATGCTAAGTCAAACCACAATATGAGTTGTGTGTTGTGCAAACCAGAAATTAATGCAAAATACAGAATAATTTCATCCACCACTACAAAAAAAAGTGCTGCAAATGTTGTAATCATAGACATACTTACTTGAGAGTAAACTCCATAAACAAAGTGGGACTTAACTTCTGAGGTACAGCCATAGGCTTGAACTGCACTTCTCTACTCCTGAATGCATGCTTGCTTGCTTTCACTTTGAAGAAAAAAAAAAAAAAGGAAGCAACGCATGTTGGAGTTTGCAAAAACAGCTTCATCTGATGTCAGGGCCCCTCCCCCCTTGGCAATTCTTTCACTTTACTCTACAGGGCCTTTAATTATATAACAAACACGAACAGTATAAATACAATCCAATTCTCATATCCTGTCAGACAACTTAGTGCTGCGAACCTGACTGAAAGGGGGAGAGAAAAATTCTGGCTGCACATTTCAGCTGTGTGTTGCTCTATCTTTATGAGTATTATAGTTTAGTCTAGGGGCATTTCTGTTGAATAACATGCTCACAATCAAGGTCAAGACACGTATATCATAGCAAGCCTTCCCCCCCTTTCTCCCCTGCCCCTCCCCTTTTGTTTTGTGCTGCAACTATGAATTTATGTACCCTCCAACTGTTGAAAACAAACTATGCTTCATCTCAGAGTTTGGAAGTTGCCCCATATCAGATACATGGCGTCCATCATGTGCAAAAATGTGCCTTGTCTCCTTGCCAATACTGTTACAAAGACCTTCTTACTGTCACCTTTGATCCATGGAGCAAACAGAGTAAGGGAAATACTGGCATAAACCATGGACACTGAACAGGTCTGGTGAGTCACTGACAGGCCAAGTCCAGGTTGTGCATTTTGGGCGGTGGGAGGGATAAGCCATGAGCACAATGTGCTTACTGCAACACAGTGTACAGGGCCATGCTAGCACCATTATAAAGAAAGCCTTTCCTTCCAACTATATGCTGTATATCACTTCAGAACAAATCCTCCAAGATTTCTTGGGCATGTGCAATGGACAGTTTTGTTTTGTTTTTTGTTTTAAACCTGGAAAACACACTTGGCTTCAGATCTTGAGAAAGATTCTATCTCTGCCAGAATATGTATTATCAATTTAACCAGCAGTGGCTTCTTCTGACTTTTCTTAACTTTGGTTTAGGCTATCTTTAATATTGATATCCCTCTCTGTTTCTGAATTCCCATTCCCAGAGACTACACATTAAAACCAGTCTAAATCTTTAACATGGTTTATGTCTTTCATAAATCAAAAGAATCCCTGTTCCAGGCTTTAGACCTTTGTCCACTTTGGTCCCATTTTCTTCTTTACTGCTGTGTTCAGGTAATGTACTCTAGGGCTGTGTGCTTTGGATTTGATTTCAAATTCAAAGTCTGAATTCCAAACTTAGCCTCCATTTCCACTTCTTTAAAACAGTTGTATCATCAATCAGTTTTTTTTAAAAAAATATATTGTTACTGTTGTTATAAGTGGTGCCGTTAGGTTTCCACACGTAACACCTCTGTTATGTGAGCTGCCAGAATGTTTCTGAGTCCAACTCAAGAGGTTGGTTATCACCATTAAAGTCTTACATGGCATGTGGCCAGATTACCTAAGGTGGGGTTCCCCAACCCTTGGGCCACAGCCCACTACTAGGCCACAGCCCATTTGGAACTAGGCCACAGAAGCAGCGGGAAAGGCCACGCACATGCAGTTCCGTTTGTGTGAGCAGCAGGTGCACATGTCCGCTGCTCATGCAAATGGAATTGTGTGTGCATGCTCACTGTCTACCCGCATGGAATCATTCCCTCTCCCCCCCCACCAGTCCACAAAGCCAGAAAGTTGGGGACCATTAATCTAAGGAATTATCTTGTCCCAATTACAGTGACCCAGTCAGGCAGGGAGGATATCTTGTGGATCCTGCCAATCAAAGAATTTAGGTTGATGGAGTCTAGGAAGAATTTTCTCTGCTGTTGCCCTTTCCTTATGGAGCACCCCCCAGAAGTAAGGTAGACCCCCTGACTACTGGCTTTCTGGAAGAGTGTCAAGACCTGGCTCTGCCAAGTGTCCTGAGAATCTGAGCATCATCCAACTTGGGGGTCTGAGGCTGTGATGCCTCTCCTTTTTAAACATTTTTAGTTTGTTTTTGCTCCTGTTTTTAACTTTGTTTTTATCAATGTCTCTTATATATGGCTGCATGGTATTTATTTGTAGTCATCCCTTGTGGCACAGTGGTTAAAGTGCAATATTGCAGGCTAACTCTGCCCACAGCCTGAAGTTCAATCCTGAAGGGGCTCAAGGTTGACTCAGCCTTCCATCCTTCCAAGGTCAGTAAAATGAGGACCCAGATTGTTGGGGGCAATATGCTGATACTATAAATGGCTCAGGAGTGCTATAAAGCTCTATGGAGCGGTATATAAGTCTAAGTGCTATTGCTACTTGTAAACCACCCAAAATCATTTAGACAACATGGGTGGAGTATACATTTGATAAATATAAATAAAGAAAGAAACTCAGAAAATGCACACTTTCTAGAAACATAAGCACAATACTAGTACGTACACTTGCTACAAAAAAAAAAAAAAAAGTGCCAGGGCAACTCCATAGTATCTTGATGTTAAACTATACCATATCCTGAGTGCTGCAAGATGTAGCCCAAAGGAGAATTCAGATATGTTCCATAACCCAGAAATGATTCAGCATTTGTTCTTCTACATGCATGCATTATCTAAGCTGCTCCAGATGATGGTTGCCTGCATTTCATATTTAGCAATCTGGAGACCTAGTTGAGAGAGCTCAGATGATTTGCTACCCATTCGTGTTTAGATGAATCTGATTTGGCGGTATGCCTGGGTGAGCTTGTGGGAGTGAGGTAATGGCTCATAGTAGAAGCTCTTTGATCTGGATGTCTTAAACTAATGAGCTCTTTATAAAGCAACTTGCTTCTATAAACCCATACACTTGATGATGCTGGTAAGGATGAAGCATCAGAAGAACATGCTTCTTTTGCTGACGCTAACTTACAATCCATTCATTTCTGTTTCTTTAGGTCAGGGATCTAAAAGTCAACTTTTAACCCTAACTTGTTATGTCTGCTAGTTTTACAAATAAAATATTAGCAAAGTGAGTGATTGGTGTTCAACGATACGGGCAAATTTTTAGATCCACAATTTGTACATTTATTTTATTGCATGGAAGTAGTCCTTGATTTAGGAACACAGCGGAGAACCAGAATTTCCATTGCTAAGCAAGGCTCTGGAAAGGATATGCTCAGAATCATTCTTATTACTCCTGGATTCTATAAAGGGCCTTGCCTTAAATCTTTTGGCTGAAGTTCCCAGATAGACACATTCTTAATCCATGGCTGATCCAGTCTTTGGGCTCACTGACTTCAGTACTTGTTTAAAGTATTGCAGGAACAAGCATTAAGAACTGATTTTTATATTCCCTCCTTCTGCATTTGGGACATCTATAAAAGAGATAAAGGGCAGCTCTCGAAGAACCCGAACTCAGCTGCTTATCTCCCCTTCACTAAACAGTTTGATGCCAGCTTAATTATTACTCATGCTTTCATCTATTGAAGGATTTTCCTTGAGCAGAGACCCCTGTTCCATGAATAAGCACTGAGGTTTAGACAACTGGCATGCATATTTAGGACTCCTTGCCCTTCCCATTTCTCTCCTCGCTCAAGCAATTTCTACTTTTGGAGACTATAGATTCCTCTGAGATAGTCCAGAGTTTCACAGAGAGGCAAGGAAATGGGCAGCCCTAAAGGAAATGTTAAAATATTGACAAAGACTTCCTAACTTGGAGACTATACTCACCAGGTAGTTGTCAGAAGATTAACAGAGCCAAAAATTAAAATAGCAAAATTTAAGGACTAACAGTTCTTATGTTATGCTAACGGCAGCCACTTTTATTTTGGAAAAAGTGAAGAAAGCTATAAACGGTGGTTACCCTTTTCAGGTTGATCTGACCAGAAATCTGAAGAGATCGCTTTTTAAATTAACCCAAAACCCATGATTTTTCCCATCATTGATCTGTTATGAATGTTTGAGTTGCACAGCACTGGCATTCAGGAGCAGAAACTGAATTCTGTCAAATTTGTAGATATAAAAAATGCTCATATGAATCATCACATCTTAAATTTTGTTGTTGTTTTCATCTCCAGTGTGCCTATTCTTGTTTAGTATATTTTCTTCTGGAAAGCCAAAAGTCTGTGGTCCAGGATCACAGGTGACCCTGAAGCACAGCAATGCTGCGTAATGAGAACTCTAAATCTTTATGTCTATGGAGGTTTATTTTCAAAAGGGCATCTGAGCTGTTTTTTACTTGAGGAAGAATTAGAAGACATTTCACATGCCATGCAAGAAGCTTCATCAGTTGCAATGGTGGGGGTAGGGGAGGTGAAAGAATAGATACCTGTCTTTCCATTCACCACCACCATCATAGATGATGGGTCAGTCACTCCATTTTCCTCAACAAATACAAATATTTTGATTGTTGATACATTAATTTCAGGTTTACTTTGTTGTATCATACAGTCTGTTCATCAAAGCTTCAATCTTTAGTAATGCAACCATGCATCATGAGTTTAGCAGCTGAAGATACAAGGACAAGGCTGAGATAAGTTGATTTTACTGCAAATGCAAAAGCTCTCTATTTATTTATCATGATATGGGTTGCTTTTTGTTCACAGATCTTTTCAAGGAGAAATGTGCCTTTCTGGTTTTATAGCCCATCCTTCATCGCAACTACTCATATGTTTTTGGATACAAATTGAGATATGCACCCTAAGTGTGCCAGTGCTAGTTTTGAATGCAGCTGGGATTGATCTTGGCTGTTTTGACTCTTTGCAGAATCTTTCAGCTGTTCCCATAGGCACAAAAACAAAGACAAGAGAGCTGGGCAAAATTGGCAGCAGAGGACTAACTAATGGCTCAATGCATGGCTTGAAAAAAGCTCAAAGGCATTGGGGAATGGAAATGGTCCCATGGGGAGGGTCACTCTATTGTACTCAATCTCTGAATGCTTTTCCTAGAAACTAATTCTATTGCTGTTTAAACTCATGCTGAAAACATCTTTGTTTGCCTCAACTCTTGACTATTTATAATAGAGCTATTGCATTAAATTATGAACACAAATGTGGCTGCATTGAGTTAAGAATCTAAAATCTAGGGGATAATTTTCTTTTTAAAATTGAAAACATTACTATGGAAACATCCAATAAGGAGGTTATTCAGCTCTTCATCCTAACATGCAGAGTATGAATTGAAAGGTAAATACCCCTTGATTCAAACGTTTAATACCAATGATGACATCCGTGTTGTTTCTTGGCAGTGATACAGAATTGTGTGACTGCTTTCTTTGAGGGCACTTCCTTGAACCTCCCAATCTATTCTACAGCTGTGAAATTCCCAGATTACACCCATCCAAATATTAGTTAGAACTCATGCTTCTTAGCTTTCTAATCAGCTAGTCACCAAACACTGGTAATAAGGCACTTGCCCATATCCACTTAGTGTCAATTATTTTGTGCTGTCCGCCCAGTCCATTTATTCTCACAAACTTTATAATTCACAGTCCCAAAGCATGTATTCAGAAGACAGGTATTTCCTCCAATAATACACCAAAAAGTAGCTATTGAGAGATGTATCTTTTAGTGCTTATGGTATCACAAGCTGAGAAACCAAAAAGTTTATTTACATATTTAAAAGACATGTTGGGACAACTAATATGTCAAGAGTACCCAATATGATCTTAAAATAGCTCATAAAGATGAATCTGCTCATAGGTGTGTATCCACTAGTGATTTTGCAAAGCCTTCAAGAATTCATCTGTTTTTGCAACAGGTCAATATAATTCTCCTTTCAGAGTAGGCGTCAACATATAACTGGTGATCTATCTCAGGAATGAAGACCCACAGTGTCTGGGATAGCACAGCCTGATCTGAGTAATCTGCTTATAGAATCATTTATAAAAACATTTATTAAAAGAAACAATAGACACATAGACATTAATAACACTTATAGATTATGCAACAGAGACAACCAACAGCAAAAAAGGGAACCAAAAAACCAAGCACCTCTCCACCAGTAATCAGCACAGATTAATTCCAAGATTAACATCAGACAACAATCAAGTAAGCAACATCCCAGCCAAGAAACTGCCAAAGAACCAACAGTAAATAGCCAACCAAAGAATCTCTAAGACCATCTCCCACCAACACTCATAGGGAAAGCCACTAGAATATAAACTAACAGCAAACTACACTCCTTAATAGCACTGATAATGTTACCTAGTCTGCAAGAAACCAAGCAAGCTCAGAGAGCCCCAAGGAATCCTCAAAACAAAAAACATTCTGAAATTAACTGCTAGCTACTGAAGATGAAGAATTAAATGCAGAATCCTGCTTACTAGTTCTGTTGAATTAGAACCATCGTTAAACCTATATACCTACTTCAAGTAAAAGAGCATTTTCAAGGCGTATGAGCTCAAGAGAACAGCATTCCCCAATCTGGTGCCCTTGAAATGTTTGGGACAACATGTCCCACAATTTCAAGCCAACATAGTGAATTTTGTGAGCTGAACAAAACAAGTTGTCATTCTGCATCCTGCGATAAAGATTCCAGGGGTTTATTATGCATGCTTTAGACCTGATGTACAGCAGAAACATTTCTATCCCACAATCAAAAAAAAAGTTAACCAATAAAATTAATGGGGGAGGGGAGTCCCCCCTCCCACTTCCTTCCACTACTATAAAGCTTCCTCAGGATCTACATAAAACCTGGGCCCTGCTCAGACTCATCTGATCCAGCCAAGCTATTCTTATCACAGGAAACCAACTGTCTGCCGCCATGTTCATGTTTGGCTCCGGTACAAGCTTCCCCTCTTGAAAGAGCACACCTGTGGAGGATATTGCAGACCTAAACAACCTGCTCAGCCCTAATCACTATTCCTCCCCTGTAATGATGTAAACCAAAACTTTTCTTTTTGCAGCCCTTCAAATGTACAATTGTACAACATCAATATTCACACAGAATTGAACACTCTACACATTATTATTTCACTGAAACCTTTAGGGGGTCTAGGTTTGATTTCAAGAAATTTAAGCTGCAGAAATATGAAGGGTCTGCAATGTTATATAATAGTCCATGTACCTGCAATTTTGCTAGCTTTTTTTTTTATCTGAATAAGACCCACTTTAGTAGTGCAAATTTAGATTTTCCCCAGTGGTGCTGCAAGGAACAGAGAGAGAGAGAGAGAGAGAGATAAGACAGACAGGCAAATTGATTTAGCAGTATTTAAGGACTGCATTGTGTTAAGAAACCTCTGATCAAAGGAATAACCACCATCTTCGGCATTTTCTAGGTCATTACAGTATGAACTTTTACTGTACAAATTCTTATATCATCTTCTGAGATCTGTGAGTTGTACACAAAGCTCACTGTCAGAATGGATACAATACTGGAAAACACAGCTCAGTTCTAGACTCCACAACTTACATTAATATAATAAATGAAAAACCGTTTCCAGCTATCCATATTCTCAATAATTGTAAAGCATTACTAGACTAAAGGCCAACCATGATGTCTACAATACTTCTGAAAGCTACCTACTGACTTCCTCAGTGAAAACAAAAATCAGCATTTTAAAATTGCTAAAAAAAATTCTTGTGATAGTCATACTAGGCAATAATGGGAAACAGTTGAAGAAATTACTATGAATCAGACAAATCTTAGTAAAACGTTCATCAAACCTCTTTTTAGTGCCATGGGATTGTCTGTATTTGGCAGCATAGAGTGCTCAATTACACTAAGTTATGTGTAGCAATTAGACTTATATACCATTTCAGAGTGCTTTACAGCCCTCTCTAAGCAGTTTACAGAGTCAGCATATTGCCCCCAACAATCTGGGTTCTCATTTTACTGACCATGAAGGATGGAAGGCTGAATCAACCTTGAGCTGATGAGGTATAGCCTAATTCATGATTTTTTTTTTCTATACATTCTTCCCTTCCCTTCCTTTCTTTCTCTTCCTTTCTCTTCCTTCCCTTCCCTTCCCTTATTTCAATGGGGAAGTAAAGTAACAAAAAGAAAGAAAAGAATGGAAGGCCGTATCTTGCAAGATCAGTCAAACCTATAATCTAGACCTCATATCCTATTTTCAATCTCACGGTTCTGAGAAGCCATTTGTCGGAGACAAAAGAAACAATATTCACTGTCATTGAAGTGAATATTTAAAACTATAATTAAACAATATACAAATCCATGTACATGTAGTGAGATAAATCTAATTCGTATTCGCCCTAAGTAGCAGGAATGATCCACAATGGGTATAACTGATAGCTTTTGATTTACAACCACAATTGAATCCAAAAATTCCATTGTTAAGCAAAACAGTTGTTAAATGAATTTTCTCCATTTTATTACTTTTCTTGCCACAGTTGTTACGTGAATCACTGCAGTTGTTAAGTTAGCAACAAGGCTGTTAAGTGAAGCTGGCTTCCATATTGTCTTTCCATATTGTCAGAAAGATGCAAAAGGTGATCGCATGATCCCGGGACACTGCAACTGTCATAAATACATGCCAGTGCCCAGCAATTTTGATCACATGACCATGAGGATGTTGCAATGATTTTAAGTGTAAAAAAGCAACTTTTTTCAATGCCATTCTAATATGGAACAATCACGAAATGAATGGTTGTAACTACTTGCATAGACCAAGAGCATTGGGAAGACTACGTATTGCCTTTCTCTGATTGTCTAGGTCACTGCCCAATTATAAAATTGTTTATCCAAATTAGATTTCTGTGCATGTCATCAGATTTTTGGATACCCAAATCTTTTTTTTTTCTGTGAAGAATGTACTCTTCCCTTAGCCTTTTGCATTCACATTCTCTAAAGCAGAGCACACTCTTTTGAAAAGCAATGTTACTAACTCGACTCTTTTCTGCTTGCCTTTTTCTGTTGGCTTTTTCCTCCCCATTTTTCATCTTTCCTGACTAGAGGAGGTGGGTTCAGTTGACATCATGTTTCATGCCCTGAAGAGGAAGCTTCCTTGACAGCTTTTCACGGGCAGGGTCCAGACAGGCCTCCACTCTGCTTCTCAAAGACCCCATCCTAGCTGTCCACAAGCAGGATGAACTGTTTTCCCTTTAGACTTTTCACCCTGCTGTTGTAAATCCCCCTGGCATCCAGCCAAGGCCCATGCTAGACGCAGCCATAATAGAGTCATTTTTCTTCTGCCCTTCAGAGAAGGAAACAGCAGAAACGCTTTCCTTTCAAAGAGCTTAACAAAGTGCAGATTCCAATTGAAGGTGACTCTGTAATCTATCCGGCACAAACCATTGACTTCACTGCCCTGTGCTCACACCTGAAGGAAGCAAAGGACAACATCTTCTATTGAAAGGGAGTTGAGTGTGAAGATGCAGCTGTTCCTTTGGATTCCCTCACAGGAGAAAGAAGCAAAAGGATGACATTGCCATGGGAAGGGGGAAGCCACCTGACGATTTGCAAAACAAAAAAGAACAAGGAAACTCCCCCTCCCAGCTCTGGGTTAGGTTTGTGCAGAGGCAGCAAAACTATTGCTCCTATCTTATAATGCAAACCATGTGACATTTCTCCAGTCCCAGCACAGAAATATACCAGCATTGCAAAACCATTCCAGTACCAGTCCCTGTGTCACCATCCTGTCATGATAGTGTTCCTGCTGTGTTTCCTGGGAGATAATATAGGCCAAATGGCTTCTTGGGGCTGTTGTGGAGTTGGAACTGTCATTCAAAGCTCTTGTTTGCTTTTCACCATGCCAGAGAGCAATGACTCACTTGAATTATACATCAATAGTTAACAGAGAAGTAACGGCATCTACAGTAAAATGGTAATTGCAGCATGAAAGAAGCATGAAACCATCCTAGAGTTCCAGGAAACTATATTTTTGGTGCATGGAAGGAATGTGGGAAACAGACAGTCATCAGTTACAGAAGAAAATTGGTATTCATCTATGTCTTCTAGAAATTGGTTTTGGAGCAAGCACGCTTAATTGTGAAACTATCTGATTTTTACAGGTCATCAGCTAGGATAAACAATGCATGTTTTTGTCATATCCAGGCCCAAATCTGTCTAAAAATGGCCTAAACAATCTGTTTCTTCTATTGTGTCCTATAATTGCCCCTCCCCCCAATATTTTTCAATAATCTTCCTCTAGAAGGGAAGCTTGGAGCCTGGGTGATAGTCGTAAAAGGTGATACAATTCAGGGAGGCTCACTTAAGAAAAAAGTCCACCACTTCCTGATGCCAGTATCCCACCTGACTTGCAAAGGATGAGACTGGTAGTAAAGGACAGAGACCTATTAACTTTATCAGGATCCACAGGCTAGAAGAAGTCCAAATTGTTATAGAGTCAATGACTTCAGCTCCCAGTATTTCTTAACCAGCATTTCTTTTGCTGAGAATTGCTCAAGCTTCAGGAAGGCTAAGGCTGCAACTGAAAAGAAGAACAATGAAATCCATACGTTCATAATTTTTGTTGCTTCATATTTTCTGGCACACTGATTCTATACATAAGTGTTAATTTATAGCCTGGATAAACATCATAAATGGCTTTCTTATATGTCTTACTGTTTCTTAGAAATGAGCGGATGACATAGAACAGTGGCTATTCTACCGATAAGATTGCCTGACTAAATACTGAGGCAATCCTCAGTTATTCAAGATAACTTTTTTTTCTATGCTTAGGGATATTATGTTTTCTGTACTATTATTATTAGCATTTAAAGTTTGTGACCTGAATCTAACCAAAGAAATAAAATCCTGGCACATATGCTCTTCGGTGTTGCTAACAAATGCTCTTGAACCATCAGGGCACATATTTTCCAAAGAAGAGAAGGAGAAGTGCTGGCTCAAGTATATAACTGTCAGAAGAGAAGAAGAAACTGATCATAGTGGAATAGCATATGACTTGCATGCACAAAGCTTTAAAGTCTCGGACATCAGGACTGGGGATGACTTGTGAACCAACTGTGGCGTCCAGTTTTTGTGGCAAACACTGATCTTCTCTCTCTCTCTCTCTCTCTCCCTCCCTCCCTCCCTCCCATATGTAATTTCTTATATATTTCTGTCCAAATCCCAACAAGCCTGGGTGAGTGGATAGGGGTTACAAATAAATACATTAAAAACAATGGGAGAAAAGCCATAACTTAATACAACACAATTCATAACAAACACACAGTTTCTTAGGCAGCTCAAGGCAGCACAATGGCCCATCTGCAAATTATGGGTATATCTGTAAATCTGCTTCCTTTTTGCTGCACATTTTTTAACATGTCATAGGCTCCATTCAGACATTTGCATATCCAGAGCATTCCACCACTGATGTTGCCCAAAGGATGCCAGCTGCTGCATCCTGCAGATAGTTTGTAGATCAGCTCCCAATATTAATATCTGCCAAACCAAAGCCCATGTTGCCACATGACCGGGACCCTGCATTATCAAGGTTGTTGCTTCTGCAGGAACCCTATGTGGCTTCTCTTCTTGTTCTCCTTGGACAAAAGCCTATTGCAAACCACAAGCAAAGTAGGCAGAGGGCAGATTTTACTCAGAGAACTCATGTATTAGATACTCTGGATGGTGGAATGAAATACCTGATAAGGGCTGTAGTTGTTTCTTTTATTAGCCATATCTTGGAATTTTCAGCAAAGAAAGTGTGTGTGGAGCAAATATAATCCTTGCTTCAAATAGCCTGGGTATTGCTTCTGGCGTGAAAGCATTTACTTATTTATTAAATTTATATGCAAAATTTGTTATTGTATAACCATAACATTTATCGTAATTGGTAAAATTATGTTTTGTTCACAATAGGAAACTAGAATTTTGGGGGGAGTTTTATATGTACAAACCGATACATTCATATGGAAATGAAGAAGCCATTTCTAAGCTCAGAACTATTTCCTAAATGAATCCTTTAGCTACAGGCATTTATTTATCCTTCTGAAAATGTATGAGCGAGGTCCCGATAAATCTCTTGACAAATGGCAAGTGAGACCTCGGTCAAGTCACCCTCAAAAACTACCTATGAGACATGAGGACATGTTTAGAGTTGGCATTTAGACTGCATGGAATCTCCTGCTTGGAGGTTCCCCAAGAACAATATCCATGGCTTTGAGGTGATTAATTAAGGCTTTTTAATTCCACCTGTCTTTTACCACTTAAAATTATGTATGTTTTGCTTTCTTATTCAAAAGTTCCAACCATTGCCACTTTTACTGCAGGAACATTTGTACTGATTTATTCTCTTCTGCTTGTGCACTGCTTGATTTTTAAGAACTATATAATAGAAATTAACGAGCCACGCAACTCTTGACTCGTAATTTGTTTTCTGAATTCATAGCCTCCTTGCAAAGTGCAACTAGTGTGTTGACGGAGATGTTTATTCCCCTCATCAAGTAATAAGACCTCAGATGATTCTTCATTTTAGAGAGAGGATAGAGACAAAGACAGAGAACACACACACACACACACACACACA
>JAEANM010005014.1:0-20090 GCA_017656035.1 Myanophis thanlyinensis
GCTTGGGTCTCTCCCGAGGGCCGAGGCTCCAGCTCAGGAGGGCAGAGGGGTCTCTGAGGCCCCCTCCCTGGGCAGCAACCCCACCCCCCATAGGCCCCGGTGAGTGGATGTGTGAAGGCGCACCAAGGAGCCACTCACCGTCCCTCCGTCGCATCATAGCGCCCCCTCCGCTGCCGCCTCTTCTTTGTTTTGCTCCCCTCCCCCTCGCACGCTTCTGCTTCCACCCTCTCAACCCCCCACACTACCACCCCAAACAGCATTCTTCCGGCCGCACGAGGAGGGAAAAGAGCTGCTGTCCTAAAAGCGTTGCGAAAGGTCTCCTTTTTTTCCATTCCTCTCAAATTCCATTTGATGAGGGGAATAGTGGGGGCGAGCTTTTTTCTGCGAGCCAGATGAAATGCTCAAATGAAATGCTCCCGAGCCATAGGTTCCCTACCCCTGCTTCATGTTAAACATGATTGCCAAAATCTATACATAAGAAGGAGAATGGAGAAAAAGCTTCACAATGCTTGAGGCCCCTTCACACATGAAGTAAAATGTAGTTTGCCTTTTAAAAAAAAGCCAGCAATCATTTCATCTGTTTTAGGATTTATCTAAAGCTTTCATTTTATTTCTAATCTCAAAATGTTAGGAAATTGTGCTTTCAGTTGTAACAGCCATAGCCATAAGATGTTCTGAGAGGTATAAGGGGATAAGTCCCTAGGGAGAGGGGGCGGTATATAAATCAAATAAATAAATAAATCTAGCATTGTCTCTGCAATCGTAATTTAGTTATCCTGAATTTTAACTGCAAAATAAAGAGACAGTTATTACAATTATTTAAGCATATTGATGGGTATTCACTCATACAGAATGCTGTATTTACCAGATAACTTTTCAAACAGATCAAGAAATTTTCATGCCATTCAAAATGGTCAGAGGTAGTTTTTGGAGGGGGGCTTCCTAAAATAACGGTTAGTGTATAAAGTATTTATTTATTAAGTAAGTATGCATCCACACACTTGTTGACTGTCAGTATACTTACTGACATTGTTGGTGGGAAGCAGGAAATTACTTAGGAGCATAGTATGAAGGGCCCCTTTCATTTTACCTATTTTTTGCCCTCGAAATGCTGTTTTCTTCAGAAACAGTTGAACAATGTTTTTTGTAACTTTAGTATCTGCTTCTTTGTTGGTACTGCAAATTGTAGGAAGTAAATAATTTAGCTCTCTTCATAGGCAAGGCCATGGTAAAGAGAAGAGTAAAGGAAATAAGATCATGGAAATGTGCAAGAAGCTTAGAAAGTAAAAACTAAGAACGGTATCACAAACTGAGTAGTACATTTTTGCACAGTAGAATTATTGCATGAGGCAAAAAGTCTGATCTATGACATGAGCAGGTGATATAAAACAAGTTACAGTAATTAAAATCACAGGTGATCACACATGAGCCAGAGGACACATTTACATGGTTTAATATGCTCTAGTTAGTAAAGGTAGAAACTAGTCAGAAAATAACCTTACATAAACTCTAAAACAAATATGGTATTGTGCTCAGCTGTAGGGAATAGATATGATGTATGATACAAGGAATCTATAATAAACTATGAACCTGGTTAAGTATATCCTCTAAAAGTGTCCATCAACAAAGGACAGAAAGGAATAGAAAATGAGCAAATTATCCCAGGGATAAATTATTACCTATCAAGCATGAAAGAAAGGGTTTATTAAGAATGATTATTCTGAGGAAAACATGTCCACAATAAAAAAAACAACATGCATGCTTACAGTACTTTGGCTAAGAGACACTTTATTAAATATATATTAAACTGAACCAAGTAGAAAAAATATACTTTTGTGGCTGGCTCTTTCCAATGTGATAATATGAACATATTAAAAAGTAATGATTACCATAAGTAATGATTGAAATAATCAAATAATGATTATTTGTTTGATTTATTTGTATGAATAAATCAAACAAATAAGTAACTTAAATAATTCCTATGAATTTTTGCTCATGCACTATATCCTCTTTGGCCCAAGGCTTTAAGTCCTATGGAAGATATCTAGGGTCATAAAGAGAGTTGCAAAGGGGAAAAAAAGATGAATATTAGTATTGTTATTATGATTGTTGATCAGTATCCTATTTGTTGAACAATCTTGCTGACTACAGCTCTCAGCAAGCCAATAAAAAATTGTCTGCTGGGTGTATATGCCCATATTTATAGATAAGCATGTTTATAGGTACCTCATATAAATAGTGAGGTGGAAAGGGCTTCAGTAAGGATTTTAACTAGAGTTGGCCATTTACATTGATAAGATAGGGAATCTGGTCACTCCGAAAAAAATATGGGCATTTGTACTTTTTTTAAAATTTGATTTTCCTTTTTGGTGGGACCATCTTAAATTTGCAGTTCTATTTTTTCCTGAAGAATAAGGTACTTAAAATGTTGAAGCAATGTTTAAAATTTCCTTCAAAATTCTTCTTAGATAGTCATCTCCTTTACAATTAATTAACCGTGCAATTAAGTTCCTCTATCATCATGTAATTGATTAACCTGTCAGGACAAAGTCTGTTTTTTCAGTAAATATTTCTCTTAACCCAACATGGAAAACTGAAGTATTTTTCTTTCTAATGCCACTTAAAAGATAACAAATTGCAGTTGTCTTTAGCTGGACCTCTAAGCAATAATAAAATCAGTGCCTTTGTTTCTTTTATTGTAGAATGTAGAATTCCTGCCTCTCCAAAAAGGAAGTACTAAAACAACTCAGGGGCTTTCCTTGGCCTCCAAAGACAAATTTCTTAAAAAGCGAAAACCAATCAATCTACAAATTAAAGCTGTATTTAGACCAAGGGTTGATAACTGATCATAGTGGTATCATAAATCACAATTCTGCAGCAAATGTATATATTTAATTAGTAATCAATTATCTTAGCCCCTTTGTGTTTCCTCACAAATTTTGACTGAGGTCATTCACATATCCAAATAACATTATCCTTTCTTTCATCTTGGGTGTAAATTTTAACTAAAAGAACACTGCTGTGTGAACTTCTTTCTTCTCTACTAAATTATTTATAATACTTACCGTACATGATTTCTAGAGCTATGCATGCTTTGAACATTCTTTGGAAGAGATGGTTCTTTATAACCTGAGTAACTGAGAAAAAAGCAGCTGCTTTACAGGAATCAACTCATTAAAGGAGCTTTGGCTTTAAAGAGTCACATAAAAAGCAAGTGCATTTTTCTCAGGTATCTGTACAGATTGAAGCTGTAATCTGGCCTGCAAAAAATAATCAGTCTTATTTGGCTAGACAAACAGTGGAATCCTTCCCATCAACAATGTAGCTTGCGCTTGAAAATAGAAGACAATGGTGAAATTTTTCAAAGAAAGAAAATAAAGATGGCTACTAAAGTGTAAATTCCTCCATTTCCTCAGTAATTTCAGTATAATAATAGTATTACTTGGTCAGTAAATATAGCAAACTTTGCAAAACAGCTGTATTATCTTAATTATTGTAATATGCTATTAATGTTACACTCCCTGTACAAACTGAGCACATTGGTATGTTATGATAAACTAGGATAATAAAGTTACTTTTGAATTGGGATCCTTGGCTTCTTCCTCTCCTCATAAAAATGAGTCAAAACCTAGTTTGAAAATAATACTACTGTAATGTTTGGTTTTGTTCTGCAATTCCCTCTGCCAAGAGAAAGCAAGTTCTTGCCTGATTCCTAAAACAAGACAATCAATATATAACATCATTAAGAAGACAAATAATTTATATTACCATATTTTCCAGGTCTACATGTCTTTTAATTTGTCATTATCCAACCTACAAAATTTCATTTGTTGAGGAAATTCAAACTGCATGGGCAGAATTGATTTTTGAAAAAGCCTTCTTCCATGTTCTATCCTACATAGATGGCATCCTCTCATAAAGTATGAATAAAGCTTATAGATGTTAACATTCCCTAATCTGAATACAAAATTTTAAAACTAATTCTCTCTTATCTTCTTTCCTGGATACATAAAATATCTATCTATCTCTCTATCTATCTATCTATCTCTTTTTGAATTTGTTCATGGAACATATTGCCCCATAATCAATTTCCACTGCAGGATCAAGGACTACCTGTATCCATCATTTGACTCTGTGTCCAGTTCAAACACTGAATTTCAGACCTTAGTTTACAGATTCTTGTTTGCTATCTAATTTCTTTCTTTATTTTTTATGCCTGGCGCATGAGGTCAACACACCCACCCTGTTGTTTACATAAGAATAGTCAACCAGCATCTATATTTGGACAGGCTATAGTCCTCCAAAAGTTGCTGAATTCCCATAATTTCTCACAACTGATTGTGCTAGCTAAGCCGATGGAAGCTAAATATTTGTAGGACAATATATGGTTTATCCTGCCAAAGACAATACTGTATGCAAAGCACTTCAGAATGCATTGACCATATACAGTACAAAGCAATTCAGCACTTGGCAGTGAAGGAGGTACTCAGAACCTCTCTTGACAACTTCTTTTTTCTTTTAAAGTCTTTTTAACCACTTTATAACCTCCAGTATCCCTTTCTGTATCCATATGTATTTCACTCATATTGGTCTGAAACTTGATGAAGAAACAAACATTGGGGGGGAAACATTTCTCTGTGAAGGACAGCTGTGATGGAATGGGTGAGACATCCTGTTATATTATGCTGTGGAGAAAATAAATGTAGTTATGTGGTTTGGCTCTGAATATGTGAAATAAGGGTCAAATTTTATATTTTGTGGGATATCTGAGATCAGAACGTCCAGGATAATTCTCAAGAACTAAAAACATCTGGGAGAAGCTTGATTTAGATTAGGGCTTTTTTACTATGAATGTTGGGAGAAAGAGGTGTTTTTCCTTACTAGTTTTTGGTAATAAAAAATGACCTGCCCGTCAAACATTATTAATAGTCAATCAAAAGAAAAATATGGATATCTCTATCGTATGTTTTTTTTCAGCAGAGCATCTGTGATAAAATAAAGATTCCTGACAACTTATTTAATAATATACTTATTAGTTTCTAAGCTGCCCCTGTATTTGCTTTTTTTGCTTCCATACTTAATAGCATAGAGGGGATTCTGATTAGGGAAGATGAGTGGAGAGAGTATTTATTATATTGTCTCTTCTTGTATGACAGGAATTCTGTATGACATCATTAAAAACCACCCAATCCACCATCATTTTTTTTTATTAAAAAAGAAAAGAAAGACACTGAAAAACCACCAACTGCCGATGTCATAGCTTGTTCTATTTAAGTTCTCTAGGAAAAACACTACATTCTTACAAATGTAAAAATGTATACAAGATTTGTATCATTATCTGGGATGACCCATTCAATCCCTTAATGGTGCTGCTGTCAGGAAGCCACATGGGGACCAATCACTTGGTCATCTTTAGCCATCTCACAAGTGTCTCTAAAGATGGACTTTTCTGACCCAATTTCCCAAAATATATTAAGCATTCAAGTTGCAAATAAATACGAATGACCATTTTCTCTAAGCTGGTACCCTTTAGATCGAGAATACACTGTCAGAATTCCCCAAGTATTGATTACGTTGTGTGGAAATTTAGTGGGTCTGTCAAGCATGGGAAAAGCTGTTATAGAAAGTTCATGCTTGGTGTAGCCCTGTACAGCTTTCTGAGCAAAAAGAATTCAGAAGCGGCAGCCAAATTTGGGTTAGGGAAGCCCATGCCATTCTTTCAAACTATTTAATTAGCAAGAATCAGACAGTCACATGGAAACCATTGATCTGCAGTTTTAAGAGAACATGGCTTTATCGCTTTAGATATTATATCAAGCTGACTCGACCAAGGCCACAAAAGGAGTACAGGTAGTCCTCGACTTACAACAGTTCATTTAGTGACCGTTCAAAGTTACAACATCATTAAAAAAGTAACTTATGACTATTTTTCACACTTTACAACCATTGCAGTATCTCCATGGTTATGTGATCAAAATTTGGATGCTGGGCAACTAGTTCACACTTATGACAGTTGCAGTGTCCCTAGGGTCATTTGATCCTCTTTTGCAACCTTCTGACAAGCAAAGTCAATGGAGAAGCCAGATTCACTTAACAACCCTATTACTAACTTAACAACTGCAGTGATTCACTTAACAAATGTGACAAAAAAGATCATAAAATGGGGCAAAATTCACTTGACAACTGTCTCACTTTACAACAGAAAATTTAGCATCAATTGTGGTCCTAAGTAGAGGACTACCTGTAATCAGAATTTGGCAGCAATTGGAACCCAAGTCTCCATGGGTTCTAATCCAGTACCGGAAAAGGACTGAAACACACGCCTGAATAAACTGCGAGTTTTTATCCGGAGTTTGGTAAATTAATTCCAGCTTAACCCCAGCCAACTTACCGCGGCTTGCTGGAAAGCCCCCTTGGTGTAAGTGCCGCCCCCTCGATAGCCGATGGCCGGGATTTCGCGGCTGAGTAGGGCGCATTTGTGTTGCCGCTGCTGCGCCCGAGTCGGAGGCGAGATGTAGTCCACGCGTGGCACCACGTTGTTCTTGGAGGAGAAGGTCACGATGGCCACCCGCGTGGCCGTGGGCACCACCGGGAAGTCGGAGAGCAGCTTCTTGACGAAGCGCAGCTCGCTGAGAAAGTTAGCTTGGCCCACGCTGGAAGACTCGTCCACCAAGAAGACCAGCTCCAAGCGGTCGCTCTTCTCCCGCAGCTGCCTCACCTGCCGCTTGAAAGCCCGCCCGAGTTTCTCCACTTTGTTGGCCGTCGCCGCCGCGGGCGATTCGGGCAGCAACGTCCCGGAGGCGGCCGGCTTGAATGGAGCCGAGAGCGCCGCTAGGGAGCTCAAGTTGAAGGGGCGAAACAGGCTGCGGGGTTGCACGGGCGCCCATGCCAGAGCCCCGCCGACCCATAAGCACAGCCCCGCGAGCCACATCCCTCCGGGCTCGTCCGCCCGTCTACGATTAAGTCCCTTTTTCCCCCCCCCGAGTTTGCTTCCTCCTCTCACGCCGGGACCGGCCCTTTTTTTTTTTTTTTTTTCCCCGACGGCTGGGTTTATGTCTCTCAGTCGCTTCACCGCGGCGCGCACGTGGCGAGGGCTGCGCGCGTTTGTCTTGGTTTGGCGCTTCCCCGCCACAAAATTATTCTCCTTTCGCCGCCGCCGCCGCCGCCGCCGCCCTTTCACCCACCCAAACTCGGAAGCCCTTCCCCGCAGCCCCCGAAAGTCAAAAGGGGAGCCCGGTCCAGATATGAGCGTCTCTTCCCTCCCCCCCCACCTCCTCCGCTTCTTCCCCCGTCCTCTTCCTCGCTCTGCCGAAGTTGTTGCTGCCTGAGATTCCTTGTCACCAGAGCCCCGCCGATGTCTGCCAGGCTGTCAACATTCCCAACGCAAACACATCGGCACCGAGGCTTAAGCTCTGATTGATCCCATATGTCTGGCAGACAGCACCGGACGGAGAAAAGGGAGGGAGGGGAGTGGGGACGCGAGAAAAGGGGACGCGGGGGTGGGGGAGAGAAGGCCCGCGACTCGGAAAAGAGGATGGATGGATCCAGATACCAGGAGGGCCACGGTAATTAGAAACACTTTGTGCAACAATTACGCGCTGCGGGAGACGCGGGAGGGGAAGGGGGGGGCGTGCTTGGGTAAGGGAAAAGCGGGGGGGGGGGGTTGCTTTCCGACCGTCTCTTTATTGTAAGGGAGCCGAAGAATGGAATGCTATTTTCTTATCTGCACCGAGAGGAATACCAGGTCAGTTCAGTATTTCACCGAGACTTTTAACAGTCCAACATTTCAGGGTATTTTTCTTCTCTTACCTGACTTAGAGGCTTTATCTGCACATCGGCTATTTATTCTTAGTACGTTAGCCAGAACCTGCCACAGGAAAAGGGAAAAAAAATGAACGAAGTATGCCCCTCCCTATTGCTGTTGTCTCTTCTTGCAACTTTTGAAAGAGTTTCCAGACAAGGATAGCTCTGGAATCTGTACTGACAAAGAGATCAGTGTAGGTAGTCCTCCACTTCCAACAGTTCATTTAGTGACTGTTCAAAGTTAACAACGGTATACTAAAAAAAGTGATTTAAGACCGTTTTCACACTTGTGACCCTCGCAGCATCCACGTGGTCATATGATTTGCATTTGGATGCTTGGCAACTGGTTCATATTTATGACGGTTGCACTTGCAGTGTCCCCCGGTGTGATGTGACCATCTTTTGCGACCTTCTGACAAACAAAGTCGACGGGGAAGTCAGATTCTCTTTAACAATCATGTTACTAACTTAACAACTGCAGTGATTGTGGTCATAAGTCGAAGACTACCTAAATTGAAGAAAGAAATACATGACAACCACATTGTGCAAGTACTATTTGACTTTCAGCCACTCCTTTAATGACAGTTTGAACTTAAAATGGACCCAGAAAAGGGACTTACAACCTGAATTTGAGGTTTCAATGGCCAGGTCCTCTTCCCATAGTTATGTGACTTCATTTTGGGATCTTGGTAACCGGCCTGCACTTATGATGGTTTGTAATCTCCCACAGTCATGTGACTTTAATTTATGACATTTTGCCAGAAATTATCATTTATTTTTGGTTTCTGGAAAACAATGTCCTATATTAAACAATTGGTTCGCTTAACAACGGTGGTGTTCGCTAAACTGCAACAAAAAAGATCATAAATCAGGCACGATCACATGCAGACCCACTTTAATGATTGCCACAACTTAAGAACAAATGGAGGACTACCTGTAGTATCATACAGCACATTTAAAGACTTGGAAAGTCAGTTCACCAATTCCCATAAACAAGCGTTGCTGTCTACATCTCCTTGAGTGGGCTCTCCTAGAAAAGTATATAATGAAATATAACATTTGCTGTCCCCAATGCTAATCCATGTCCTGTTTCTTCAGAATCATTGCTGAAGGTGACTGATTTTTCTCATTCAGCACATCACCAGTCAGTGATAGAATATCTGCCAGTCTGGACATTGTGGCAGAAATACATGGATCTCACTTCAGGACTCTGGCTCTGCCTGTATTCTCTCTCAGCTGATTTTTCTTGCTTGCTTCTGGATCCCATTTGAGTACTTTCAGGAGTATTGGCAGTGGCAGAGGGGTAAAAAAAGTCATGATGACAGCTACAACAATGCAATCAAGGCTTGCTATATTTTTTCCGGAGTATCAATATGACTAAAATGGGTGGGGCTTCAGTTGCATAGCTGTGGCTGCCATCTTGACTTTCTTAATGCACATAAAAAAGATTGGCAGTTTGATTACATGATTGTGGCCACCATTTTTGCTTTTTTAACCCCTGTGGGACACAGTGGGCTCTTCCTCCATTAACACAGAAGTGAAATAAAGATAAGGGGAAAAAAGCAGGGTAGAAATATCCCAGATGGAAGGGAGAACTTGTAGATTGATGCCATATGAACTTAGCCAGATCCTCACAAGCTGGCTAGGCGGTGGGAGCAAATGAAACTGACAAATACATAGAAAGTGACATGGCTCTTTTTCTTCCCCAAATGCAGTCGTGGAAATCTGCTGTGCTCTGTCTTTGTCCCTACCTTATTAGAGAGAGAGAAACTGATGTCAGAAGAGAGAGGAAAGGAGGTGATGGATATGAAAGGAATTCAATAAATAAAGTGCCAAGGGAAAAGGGAGAGACTGGGAAGAAAACAGCTCACTACTTCAAGATAATGGGTGAGAAAGCTTTGCAGATTTAACACAATGTAAAGCTGTTTGAGAACAATATCAGATTCAGGGGAAAAAGAGTATCCATGTACATGTATTTTGGTACACAAAATGATGTGATAAGGTTTAACTTCTGGGCTGGAGAAAAGTGGAAGCCGGCATTGTGTGTGATCAAGAGATTGTTGGTATATGATATAAACTGCAGCTGCAGTAGGCCTCATTCATAATCTAACTTTTCAGTCCTTTTCCCTATCTTAGGTAGCTTGCTGGTATTTCGGATGCAATTCAATGCTACTATCATGTGTGAAATATCTTGGTTGTTTTGGAATTATAAGATGACTGTATGAGCATATGTACCTTGAAATAAAAAAAAAATCACATTAAATAGCCATAACTCTCAAGAAATTACTAATTTCCAACACAGCTAACCTTTTTTTTTTTCAATTTTTGCTAGAAATATTTGCAGTAAAATGCATCCAAAAAGCACATATATCTAACACAGCCTATTCTTCAGTTTAATAATAAAACTACAGGTCTAGCATACCTGTAGAAATTTAAACATTGTAAGACACACACACACACACTCTTCATTCACCCTATTCATGAACAGAAATGAGAGGGAGATCAGTTTACCTTCCAGGATTTGCAGAGGGAGTAGAGGTTCCCTTCCATTAGAGGAGGCTGGTGAAATTTATCTTTCCTTTTTTAAAACGCACACACCACACACATTCTCACTGTGGTTTGTAATTAGTTGCCTGTAAATTCTTTCCAGGAAATGCCCACCTGATCACAAAAGATCGCCATGCAGCTTTGAATGGCCAGGTGATCATTCTCAGAAAAGAAAATGCAAGGTGAAGAAAATTCTTAGATCATTGAAAACAAGCCAGCAGACATTTAAAAATAAAAATAAAAAACTTAAAGACAGATGAAGCAAGCTCCCATTCTTAATCCTTTTACAGAAAATGCTCTAATCAACATGAAATAGGAAGTAAAAAAAATGTTCCCCTTGCTGATGCTTACAAGTTTGCAAACAAAGGATAGAATTTAGTCTAATGTCAGGTTACACCCCACCCCCCAAAAAAGTGTATTGCAATGAGAAAAGATACAACTGTATTGATTTCTGAAATACTATAATTTTGACTCAACTTCACTATACGTTACTTTAACATCTATACATTTATGGTAGTTGTACAATAGAGTGGCTAATTAATTGGACCATTTATTAATCAGATAAAATATATGGCCTACCACACCATTCTGCAGATTATAGCTCCATGTTTCACAGTTACTTACTGTCAGATCATGACAAGCTAATGCTGAACATCCACTAACTATGAAAGTGCAGTTAATTATAATCTTAGCAACTTCCCTGTATGTGTGAAGTTGGACATCTAAGAAGCAATTATATATTAATCCTTCTCATACGGAGATTACTGATTTACATTTGCTGAATGACAGAATTCCCATCTTGCTGATCCTACCATCATTCAGCTCTTCATAGTTAAATCAGTAATATTCAATGTCAAAAAGCTGATGGCTCAGCAAGCCACATGATAAAATAATATTTATATTTATATGTATACATTCTATTAGTTGGAGAACATGCTGTTTTTGAAACAAGAGTGAATTGTAAAATAGGGCGTATGATTCTGAAGGAAATAAAAATGAGGAATTCCATTAAGTCCGACATAGTGTGTATCACAAGAAATTAAGAAAATGTAAGAACTGAATTACTGGTGTGTTTTATGAAAAATAGGAACTATGGCCAGTTTTCCTGGAAGGCTCTTGGAGCACAGAATACATATTTCACTTAAAGGGCATAGAGAATGCCAAAGGGAACTGAATTATCTCTGATTTTTTTTTGAAGAGGCCATTTCTCCTATTTCCTGACCTGATTGGACTGGGTTCGAGTTTTCTTCGCAGCCAATATGGCCCTTGTGTTCTTTAAGCATCAGCATCAAATAAGGATTCGACAGAAACACAGCTATTTTTACTGCCAAGTACGTACATGTAGTCTTCGACTAACCACAGTTCATTTAGTGACTGTTTGAAGTTACAACAGCACTGAAAAAAGTGACTCGTCCATTTTCACATTTAACAACCATTGCAGAATCCCCATGATCATGTGATCAAAATTCAGAGACTTGGCAACCAACTCAATCTATGATGTTTGCAATGTCCTGGGATCATGTGATCACCTTTTGTGACCATCTGATAAAAGTCAGTGGGGAAGCCAGATTCACTTAGTAACCACGTTACTAACCAAACAACTGCAGTGACTCACTGAACAACCATGGCTAGAAAAGTTGTAAAATAAAACAAAACTCACTTAACAAATGTTTCACTTTAGTAATAGAAATTTTGGGCTCAGTTGTAGTCATAAGTCGAGGATAACTTATAATAGCAGATTCTTATACTTTTTTTTTCCAACCTTATAAATTCTGGGAAGAAATGCCTGGTGGGAGAAGAAAAAGGGTATGACAAAGTTATTTACAACTAAAATCCATTAAACAACACCTCTAAGGAAAAGAGCCTTAATAGTTTGTTTTCTGACTCTTAAGTCGCGTAATACATCTGCTTATTGTTATGTTCCGGAATTCATCATGTTAGATTTTCTTGTGTGTATTGCTTGCTATAATTCAGTTATTGTGAAATCATAGAAATCCTTCAATTGGAAGTAATCTTAAAACTACATCTGAGCTTACTTGCTTGGAATCAACTTTTAGTAGAGTTAATGGGACTTGCACCAGTTGTAAATGTTTACGACTGAAACATAAGAGAACAGCATTAATCTTGGCTGCATTTCAGAGCTTGACAGGTTGTAAGCATGCATTCCTATATTAATACCAGATATCTGAGATGTAATGCTGAGCCAGTACTTCCTGTAGACCTAGGCTAATCTGAGAAGCTTCAGACCATGAGGGACTTGAATTATGGCTTCTTAGCAGAATTACTTTTGATCCTGGAATGGAAAGGTCCCTAATATTAAAGTTTTAGCTTATGGCCTACCTCAAAATTTAATTTAATTTAATAACAACATTTCTATATTGCCCCCTCTCCCGAAGGACTCGGGGCGGTGCACAGCCATTTGAAACACAAAATACAACAATTAATTAAAATACAGTTAAAAATAAATTAAATTAAAGTGGCCAATTAAAACCAAATTGGAAATATTGAAAATAACAATTTAAAATTACCAGCCAATAAAACCAATTAAAAACCCCAACCGATAGTACTAGGCCAGACCGGCTTGCTGAAACAAAAAGTTTTTTAGTGCGTGCCGGAAGGTCCATAGGTCCATGATGGTCTGGATCTCCAGGGGCAGTTCGTTCCAGAGGGAGGGTGCCCCCACAGAGTAGGCTCTAACCCTTGGGGCTGCCAGACGACATCGCAAGATGCAAGAGTCCACCCCAGTTCAGATCCAAGATTTTGACAACTATTATAGCAAATTATGTAATACACCAACACTGGGATGGACACACAACAAAAAAAGCTTCTATGTTTTTTTCGAGGCTGGGGCTTCAACAGAACCTATGTGCCAATAATTTTTTTAAATTTTTTAAAAAAACTTTAAAGTAATTAAACAAATGACTGAATTAACTAAAGGTAATCATACAGATCTTTATGTTGAGAGGTGCAGCAGTTTTGCCTCTAAAGGTAATCCCTGACTAAAAAGGGCCTGGAATTTCAGTCACTAAGTGATAAGGTAATTAAGCGTATCATCACATAACCAGAACCGATTTTACAACCATTTTTACCACAGTTCTTCAGTGAATCATGCAGTTGTTAAGTGAGTCTAGTTTTCTCCATTGACTTCGCTTCTTGGAAGACAGCTGGGAAAGCTGCAAGACACTGCAACCACTGTAAATGGAAGCTGGTTGTCAAGCATTCAGATTGTGATTACATGATTGCAGTAGTGGTACAGCGATTGTAATTTTGAGGAAAGGTCATAAGTCACTTTTTCTGGAGCTGCTGTAACTTTGAACCGTTGTTAAATGAATGGCCGTAAGCCAAGGACTACCTGTACCTTAAATGGGGCTTGGTTAAAAAGACAATCTTGGACCCATTAATAACACCTGAGAGATATTCTACAGTGTAATTTAGTTTTAGTTTTAGTTTAGTTTTATTTAATTTATATACCGCCCCCTCTCCCGCAGGACTCGGGGCGGTTTACAGCCGATAAAAACAATATCAATACAATATAAATTAAGAACAATTAAAATAATTAAACAATGGCCACTTAAATATTTTAAATTTGAAGTAACTGTAGTCAGAACTTTCTAGATAAACAAATAACTCCTGAAGCTTCTGTCCCTTGAACAAGACATTTTTGGCATAGTCCTCCTCTAGTGCTTTTTGGGTTTATGGGAGTCATAGTGCAGAGAGCTACATGGTACCAGGTTGCCACACATTTTTAAAAAGATTCTAATAGACAACTTTTAAATGTTTATAAAGTTGCATGTTCCAAGACAGATACAATCCAAAATTGCACCTGCATTGCACAATAAGAAAAAAAGAAGACATTTTTGGCTAATATTTTTACAATGAAGTTTCTGTAACGTTTCCAACTGCCTAACTTGCATGTCCAAGCTACATAAAACCTAGCTTGTAAATTGTAAACAGAATGAAGATTTCTCGCTATTAATTGTATTAACCTTCCACATAGCCTCTACAAGATGCATTTCTTCCTATAGCAGATCAGGAGTTCTGAAAGTAGAAAATCGATTCAATGCCTGATTGTTAGGTTAATGGGGATCATCACAAAAACAGCTGAGCTCCGTAGTTCATTTGTCTTTCAATGTGTGCAAGCATGCATACCTTTCACAGTAATTAGCATCTGTACCCCTTTTTAAAATTTAGTTTTATTGTTTATAGTTGAGAGGATGCCAAGTAACCAAAAATAGCTTGAGATTTATAATTATTATTGCATGAGTATAACATGAAGTTGTAAAACCTGGTTCCTCTTTTGGAATTCTGGGAGATTTGCGGCTCACCATGAGGTGGAAAAAATGATTTCTAAATGAGACAGGTCTACAAAAGGTCCTGCATTAGAAAAGCCCCAATAAAAGCCAGTTGGCAACAGAAAATTAGCATTTATAAGAGAGCAGGGTGAGGTGAGGCAGACAGAGCATCCACAAACAAGATGCGGACAAAGAAATTGAATGTATCATATTTGGACTAGTTGACTAGATGGCCCTTCCAACATTGTTAGTTTGTTCAGTAGAATTTCCATTTTTGGAAAAATCTAAGCTATAAAGACCTTAGAAAACATACTGTAGTAATTATAGGACTGCTTTAAGACAAGAGATGTTTATTATCCTAATTTATAGGCAAAGTTTGATCAGTTTGGTCTAGTGGTTAAGGCGCCAGGCTAGAAAGTAGAAAACTGTGAAATTCAAGTCCTGCCTTACCCATATTAGATATGTTCCCCACTTTGACTTATTCGTGAAAAAAATTAAAAATATATAACTGCTACTACTAATGATGATGATGATGATGATAATACTTTTATGAAAGCAACAACTTTATGAAATTAATAAAAACTAGAAAGCATCTTCATGTAAGCAAATATGTCTTCTGCATAAACATCTGGTTAATACGTAATAATTAGAAGGTTATGTGATTCTTGAATTCAATTCAGAAGAGGTATTTTGGGACATGCTGTGAATGCAGCACCTGCCTACAGCTTATTGAAGACGCCACATCTGTTTCCAGGATTAAATTGCTGGGTTTGTGTTCCCCACATTCCAAAATAATTCTTCTAAACTGAATCCAAAATATTGCATAGCCCTTGCTTTAGTTCTTACTACATGATCCTTAATGTTGAAAGAGAATAAGAATGTAAAATCTTTGGTATAGGATAGATTATGGTTTATTCCCTGATATTAGTTTAGAATATTGGCTTAACTCTTACTGGATTTTTGCTTTGTTCCTTTGTAATCTGCCGTTGGTTGTTTTTTTATCATTACTCTGTTCTTTTACAATCTTATTATGTAATCTGTCAAGATTTGTAATTGGATGGTATATATGTTTATTACATAGCTAGATTCATACATACTTTGTCAAATAAAAAAAACATTTTGGAATACATATGTTTCTTTATCATTGATCAGGTTGGCTGTAGCAGATGGAAATTGAAGGTCAAACATTTAATGAATGCTAACTTGCCTGTCTCTGGGATGAATAGTTTCAGGCTAAGAATAGGAAAAATTAGACTCAAATCTACCATGAAGCTTTTGCTACGTAACTGTATCAATTTCTCTCAAATGTTCTCCACAAATTTGTTATGCAGATAAAAATGAGAGCATGGAAAGACTGTATACATTCTTCTATTAGAAAAAGAACCATACCAAAATATAACAGATTAAATACAATTTAATTTGGAGGTATGAGTTGCAAGGTATATTTTCTTTTATAAATTAACAAAATTTGGATCTGGTCAGTATCTAGATGAGTTACTAACAAATAACTTGCATGCAACCTTGAGATCTATATAGTAATGAAAGAAAGATGGATATATATGTACTGAATGTATAATATAAACATAATTTAGGTTTAACCAAAATATGTAAATATCACTGCTACATAAACATCATTTAAATATAATCATTTACTGTGCTTATATTCATGAATTCAAGAAGACTATACTACAACCCTAAATTATTTCTGCTTTCCTTATGGAAAAAACCAGTCAGATAGCCAAAACCAAACAGTTCTATAACTAATAGCTTCTGAAGTCCTAGAATGCTGTGGTGTGTGTGTGTGTGTGTGTGTGTGTTTCATTCTTGCAATTAACATGGTCACTCTTCTGGCATTTGTCTCCAAGTATTTGTTGACACCCTGGTCCTTGGGAAAGTACATGTATCCAAAATTAGACCCTCAAACTGTACTATATGAATATTTAAAGTTCCTGTAATAGAAAAATCAAAGGGCCACTTAAATGTTCAGCCCAGCAAATCCCACTCCTCTGCGAGCTGTCTGGTTCAGTTTTTATCAGCAAGCTCAAAATCAACCTCACTCTGAAAAAAAGATATAGGTCTTTCTTTGGGCCATGGAGATAATCTTTCTCTGCCTTTGTAAGCTAGCATTTACCTTGAAGAATCAAATGCCAATAGAACAACAAAGGGGGGGAAGGGGAATTCATTTTCCATTCCTGAAAATTACTGCACTAGAAATACCGTAACAAAAGGTACTGTTAATTTTATGAGTGACTTTTTGGGGTGTTTGAGTGAACCAACTCATTATTTGTTCTATATTGATTGGAATTCCTGGCACTGGCGATATGTTAAATTTCAATGTATCTCTCAGGGTATATGGCACGATGTATAGGAACTCCTGGTGTCACTCAACCCCACAAGGATGTTGTTGGGGGGAAGTTCTAGAAGAGGGAATAATATTACACATATGTCTCTGGAGATTACATTCAGGTCATGTTTTCTCCCCAAAAAAGCATGGACTTGCTTGGCTTTTTTGAAAATGTTTCACTTTTCATCCAAGAAGCTTCTTCAGTTTTGATTCTCATTCTTCAGCTTCTTGGATGAGAAATGAAACATTTTCAAAGAGAAAAACAAAGTTCAATTGCTTTTTGGGAAACCAAAGTACCTTTGGGATATTGTGTGTGTGGCTTTTGCAGTTTGAGATGGGATATAAAACAAGCAAACAAAATTTGCTGCCTTCTCCTTCAAGGCCCAAGGATAAATTACATTTTCTAAAAACTCAGGTGTTTTATAATATGTTGATTCATGAATATGCACCTTCCCAACGGGGTAGGGATACAATTCTTGAAAGGCTTATAAATCTTAAATCTTAGTTTTGTGCTAAATAAATTTTTTTTTTCATTCATGCAATTATCCTTTTCTTAATTTTCTCATGGATGTAGGGAAAAATGGTTAACCCTTCAAGTTGATTAATATGAATATACCTGTGTATATGGTGTTTAAATAGAATGGGGGTGGGGGTGGGGTTTTTTTTTTTTTTTTTTTTGCATGATGCAGAAATGCTTTGTATTGTCTTTTTCTGAGATGCTTTTGAACTTCCCAATTATTGCCAGAGAAAGAGAATGGTGCTTTGCAAATTATTAGAAATATGGAAGTTATGCACATTCCTCCTTATTGCAGAAACCGTCCTTCCTCTCGCTACTATAATGGACTTAAGCAAGAGAATCAAGGAATTCTTGCCTGTAGAGACAAATGGGATGCTAAAGTAAAGATATCCAATTGCAAACACTTCCATAACCTAGCCTGCCCCCCCTTTCCATTCTGAATAATTTTGGTTTATGAAACCTAGCCTGGTTGTGAGCACTGCTTAAGTCTTAATCTTGGACTTGAGCTTCCCAGATTATTTTTATCCAAGTATTAACTGTGATCAATGTTGCTTAGCTTTCTAGATCAGTTAGGTCTTGTCCACCAAATACTGAGGGAGAAAAGTATAAAACAGTTTTGCTTAATTTGGCTTCCTTGGAGCACAAGGCATGTGTCACATTTACTGGGATGCAAGAATGAATTCTAAAGATGCAAATATATTCTTAGATCAGAGGTGAAATTCAGCAGGATCTAGCAGGTTCGCTAGAACCAGTAGTAAATTTTCTAAGCAGTTCGGAGAACTGGTTGTTAGAAGAAATCTCCTTTTGTTTGTTTCCTCTTTACAGAGTTAATCCTGTAATGAAGGCAGGGAAAAAACATTCTGGTGTTGTTTCTAACCTAATCTTTATTGCCCTGCTTACAGAACCCCCCCCCCCACCCAGTCACATGACATACACCCCACGGCCACCAAGCCAAACCCATAGAACCAGTAGTAAATAATTTGAATTCAACCACTGTCTTAGATGAGAGTGTTAAGAAGGCCTTTTTAAATTATAATTGCTGTGAAATATTAAGGGGAGCAAATATGAACAGGAGTAGAAATTACAAGTTCTCATTCTATAGATTTCCATTTTTGTGACAACTTTTCATTTTGGGAATATGCATCAGAAATGGGACAAGTGTGGTTAGCTTGCTGCATTCTGGGATCTCGTGTCAGAAAGTTCCAGGAAAGCATGTGTGATAATTGAATGAAAAAGAGGCCACATCTCCTGCAACTGATACACATGCAATGATACAGTACTGAGATCTACTGAAGTTCTGGTAATGATCACATTGCTGATTGTTGAGCTACACTGATATCAGCACATGAATAGTCAGTGAACAGCTTCATAAGTGATTAAGTGAGCTAGATGATTTGGCACTTAAGTAAACGTTTTAAACTGTTGTTTCAGTCAGTAAGTAGACTATCTTGAGATTCAGGTGTGATATTTAGTTTAACCTTTTTCACTCTATGCTACAACTTGTACATAGCAGTGTTGTTTTATTTTACTAAGATACTCGAACCTATAGTTTAATTTTAACCTATCTAATGATATAATTTTATGAAATTATTTTTGTTTTGAATTAGTAACTAGGTGATTGGAATAGTTTGGATAGAAGGAATGAAAAGTATTAGGTTTCACTGCTTTCCCTCTCCTTTCTTCAATCCACTTATATTAATTTTATACCTAAACTCTTAATAATTTACATACAGGAAGGGTTTTATTACAGTTACATTAATCCTAACCATGAATCAATAATTAATTAATTAGTTGTATTAGTAATACTTATCCATTGTTCTTAAGATGTTTAACAGTAAACAACACACAATTATTGCAAAATGTGAATATGAACTGTGTGTGGAGGAAAATTAACTAAATGCTTACATAATCCAAGAACATTCTGGAACAAATAAGGATATTGTCTTGAAAGCCTTTAGAATTAAATTGGCTTTATTTTTTAAAATGGCAAATAAATTAACAATTCTGCTTTTCCAATATTTGAATTTTAAGCATATTACTTTAAAGCATTAAGTTTTCTGAGTGTACATTGCCATGCTACATATTTCAGTGGGATTTAGCTCAGGTAAGCAGTGTTACACATAAGTAACTCTCAATAGTATGGATCTTTTACACAGTTGTCAAGACATTTTGAGCTGAAATCCCAAAATATTCTTTCTGTTAGAGTTTATTATTTATATTCTTTCTATTTGTATTCTTTCGTTTAGAGTTTATTATTTATTTTACAAAATTTGTCCCAACTGCAATTGAAAAGATACTTCACATCACATTACAAGGATACTTAATATAATGTCAGGACAGTTGTTAAATGAGTTCTGCCCCATTTTAAACCTTTCTCGCCACAGTTGTTAAGTGAATCACTGCAATTATTAAATGAATCATTTGGTCATTAAGTGAATCTGGATTCCCTGATTGATTTTGCTTGTCGGAAGCTACTCTTGTTTCAATCATGTGAATGCATTGGTCCTAAGTTAGGGTGACCAACCGTCCTCTTTTGCACGGACATGTCCTCTTTTTACGTCCTGTCCGGGGCGTCCGGGCGGGTTTT
>JAEANM010005015.1:0-20089 GCA_017656035.1 Myanophis thanlyinensis
CCCCTCGCGGTCATCTATACTGACCCCGTTTCTTGTGTTTTCCTTAACCGATTTGGACCGGGTTTTCGGCTATAACAGTTGCTGAACAAACTCGTCAACCGAAATGGAAGAATTATTCTCTGCATTGCTCTGCTCCATGTGCTGGCCAGTGCAATAGCTGCTGGCCAGCGCAACTGATTAGGAGGTGTGAAGCTGCCTCCTTGTGAGTAGCCTTGCCAACTTCTGTAGTGTCTCTCTCTTTTCGGCCGTACATGCCCTAGGATCAGGAGGAGGAGGCAGTTTCTTTTCATCCCTGATTATTGGTTGCATCTGTCCCCCCTTTCTGCCCATTGCTTCTGGCTGGCCTTCTATGCCTCTTGGCTGAAGCTACATTTCTTCCTTCCCATTGTCAGCCAGTTGCTCCTCTGGTCTTCTGAAGTTCCGTGTCTCTCTTCCTTTTCTTGCCGATCTTCTCCTGGTTCAGAATCCCCCCATTTTCCAGACTGTTTGGGCTTAACATACCATAAAACTAAGCGTAGTATGGCATGGCATGGCATGGCATGGCATGGCATAACATAACATATAATATATGTTTAGAATTTAGGTATTGTGAGAACTTCACACTTAATTTCCAATAATTCATAGGATTTTTCTTCTCATTTTCCTTTTTTCTTTACTATGGCTTGCAGATCCTTTTCTTTACTATGGCTTGCAGATTTCTTTACTATGGCTTGCAGTTTTCAACTATCAGGATAACCTGCACAGGGTAAGTTATTATTATTATTATTTCATTGTAAACCATATTCTTCTTTATTTTAATTCCAGTAGAACAAAAGCAAACACAGTGAACAAGATTGCAAGTCCCTGCTTTCTCAAGAAAACAGCGTGAGTTAGTGATGTTTCTTCTTCCAATTTTAAAATCACACTTATCGTCCAATCCAGTTTCCCTTAATACAGATTCAGGATATAGGTTGAGAAAATAAGGGGAGATTATGTAGCCTTGTCACATTCTGCTACCAACCTGGAGCTAGTCTGTTTTGCTATATTCTGTCTGTATTGTGGCTTCTTCATCTGTATATTATTATCTCAAAGGACAATGAGATGTCCTGGGATTCCCATTTTTTCTGAACACATTACACAATTTCATGTGATTGACACAAATAAAGATCTTTTTATAATCAATAAAGCATATGCCGATTGCTTTTTGGTGTTCTTTGGCATTGGGAATAATGTCTCATGTTCCCAGCTGTTTCTAAAGCCATTTTGAACATCTGTCATTACATTTTCATCTAAGGCTTTCATCTATGTTAGATGACCATTATCATTATCTTGCTATATGTGAAATTGAAAATATTATATAGCTGGTATGCTTTGTTCCTTCTCCTTTACTGACATAATATTCCAAATTTCTTTTTCTATTGATCGACTGATAAATCATATATTTGCCAAATTTTAATTATGAATTTAGCAACTGTTCATACCTAGTTTATCATTAAAAATGCCTAGACAATTGTGTTTTTAAAATATCCATTAATAATAAGGTTTCAGAAATTTAATAGTTGACATTTCCTAATACTATGAACTTTAAAGAAAACAACATTTCTTTACTATGAAACAATGATACTGCACACATTCAAATTTGTAATGTGATGTACTTTTTTCATCTTAGCAGAAATTCAAAACTGCCAGAGTATTAGAGAGATCCAGTTTGGAGAATAATGCCACATTTCATTTCTTGAATATTTTTCAGAGCTTACATCTAATTAATATAAATATAAAAATGTTATCAATCAATGTTCACTGCTCATTTGCAATTACACTATTTGAGTCCCTTTATTATTTCTGTTTCATATCAGTTTAATTATTGTGTATTTTAACTAATATTTTATATGTTTAGATAATAATTCTTTCAAATCAGAAGTTTATAATGAACTTTGACCTCAATTAAATGGACTTCAGTATTTTTATAACTCAGACTGAGATATATTGGCAGTTTATTTATATATTTCGAGCATTTGCAGACTACAAGGTTGGCAGTCTATTCTGATAGCATCAGCAAGATGCTTGGTCATTGTTGTTTTGGTGGTTGCTGTTGCTTTCCCTGGGTCTATAGATGTGTTCTCTGACCTCTTCTTCATGCTGATTTACTGCTGTAAATGCATGTGACAATAATCAGAGCAGAAATTAAAAATGAAGACATCAGGACATAGAAGATAGGATAAAATATCTGCACCATGTTAAGGATATCAATTTTGAAAGCATAGTAGCATCAGCACTAGAAGATTGTGAAGTTTAATTTATCAGATTGGGGAGCAAATTGAAAATGATAATTACTAAGGCTTATTGCTTGCTCATTAAAAGGTCATCATACTCTTGCACAGATTGGCAACAATTGTGCAAATAATTTATTGCTTGCTTTAAAATGTAGAAATTTACAAGACAATGAAGAAGAAAATAAACATTTCCAATTATGGCTTCAGAATAATGGAAACTTCTATTAAATCAACAAACTCTATTGTGTTCTTGTAAAACTTGTAAAACTCATCTTTTTCTACCAGTTTTTACAACCATAAACATGTAGGTATGTAGTCTATGGTAGAGCTTGATGATACTTTTATAGCTAAAGTTTGCTTTGAGCTGGCAGGACAAATGACCTAAAATAGTAGAAGTGCATCTGTATAAATAAGGCTAAGGTTAGTCAAAGGAAAAAGAGACGGATAGATATTCCCATCATTTCACCCCTGGAGGATATAGTTAAAATTTAAAGATGGAAGCCAAGACTCTATTATCAAAACTCCAGCCATTTGTGTGTGTGTGTGTGTGTGTGTGGTTAGGGCTTTAATCGAACCACTGCAGCTATTATCTTTACTTTTTTTTAACCCTGCTCACCCAGTGATCCTCCCCATTTCTTCATTTTACATCTTATTTTGTCCAATTTTCCTCTGTGGGTGGGAAGTTCAGAAGTGTTTTTTCATGAGTAAATAAATTTTAAATGTATAATAACTAAGAGGAATAAAAAAAGAATAATTAAAAGAATAGTAATATGTAGCAATAGCACTTAGTCTTATATACTCCTTCACAGTGCTTTACAGCGCTCTCTAAGTATATTGCCCCTAACAATCTAGGTCCTCATTTTACCGACCCTGGAAGGATGGAAGGTTGAGTCAACCCTGAGTGAGTGAGACTCGAACTACTGACCTGCTGGCAGTCGGCAGTCAGCAGAATTAACCTGAAATATTGCATTCTAACCATTGTGCCACTGTGACTCATGCAGAGAAACAATTCCCATTCTTTCATTCTTCATTGGTATACCTTTTTTTTCATTGATATAAAACACTAACTATGAAGAAGGATTTTCAACTTTTGAGTTGCATTATGTTTTGTAGATGGTCACTGTCATCAGAAAACAGGAAAAAATTGAATAGACAATGAAAGAAAAACTTTGAAAGAAAAAAGATACATCTCAGATAAAAGTATGCTCTTCCTTTAAAATGCTTTTCATCAGAATTCCTTCATACTATCTGAAATGTTAAGAAACTTAGCCCCCCCTTCTTTGTGAATGCATAAAATGGAGAGATGCTGCTTTGATATGCACAAACAACAAATATTTATCACTGATGGCTAGAGACATTTTTCAAATTGTATTCAAAATGTCTGTTAGGGCTATAGATGTTTTGAAAACAATTGGGAAGAAGTTGTCTGGAATGCATAGAAGTACAATCATAACAACTCTTTAAAGCAGCCACTTCGTTTTTTCCTCATCTATATGTCAGAAAAAATGCAGCTGCTTTAAAGGTTCAACTTACATAACAGGCCACGTCTTCCAAAGCACATCTTCTAAATCATTTTCAGAACATGAATAACATTACTAGCTATTTCCTTGCTCTTGGCCATTCTCCCATTTGGAATGTGAATTAATTTTGGTCAGAGTTAGTTGCCACTTCTTTAATCCATAGAGTTCAAAGAGACAATATTGGAAACGGACTAAAATTAACTGAGAGCACAAGAAAAAGAACAAGATTTGATCTTTCTGTGGCATTTCTTTTCAAGATATTGAAGACCTGTGGAGAAGATCACTAGAGGAACCTGCCACAGCCTATTGCACAATAAATCAATGTCACAACCACATCATTAATGGTTATTAATAATATTTTTGAACAATTTGTACAATATAAAAGTACTTATTACAGTCCCTTTCAAAACTATGTTTAATGCACTGTGAAAAGAATTTAAACATTGCTGAGTATCTTGTTTCTAAAGATATATTCCTCATCTAGCATTTTCAGCCAAATGCCTTCTAATAGAACTTATTTTTTGTTTAGCTGACAGCACTTTGCATTATGATAACAGGCCAAACCTTCATTTTCATTCAATTTTTATGTGAACATTTGAGGTAGAAGGCCAAACATTTGAAAGCATAGGCACAGTTTTGTAGTAAAAATTAGCCATCACCTTATTTAGCTAAGTTGAACTGTTCCTTCAATAATTTCAGAAGAACGTATATAATATGTGTCTAGATAGTTAAAAGGCCAAATAAAAAGTTCCTTATGTCTATATAACAGAATAAGAGAGTTGGAAGGGACCTTTGAGATCGTCTAGTCCAAACCCCTGCTCAGGCAGGATATCCTGTACATTTCAGACAAAAGGTTGTCCAATCTCTTTTTGAAAACTTCTGGTGTTTGAAATTTTGTCTCTGTGTGTGTATTTATATGCAGCCCATCCCACTGTCAAGTGACTCGTGGCAGCAACAAGCAACACAACCAAAATTAGTCCAAGATACATTTATTATCCTTAAAACTTCACTTCCTTCATAGAATTTGCCATCTTTTATCATTGTTTTATGCTTTATTGATGTTAGTGTAATGTATTTGGTTTTTTGTGAACTGACCAGAGCTATTGAGAGTTTGATAGCATACAAGTTTAATAAATAATTATTATTACACTTTGCCGAAAAAACTTGAGCCGAGACCACCAAGTGAAAAAATTAAATTAAAATGTATAAAACAGTTTGGCGCTGTCATTTGTTTTTTGTGTTGTGAATCTTTTAAAATTATCAAATGATAAACATAATAAAACATAAATAAACATGTAAATAAATAAATAAAAATTGTTTAACAAACACAGAGTTGTACAGAAAGTAGAGTTATTGTGATATTGTTCCACAAAATCATTATCAGAGAGGCCATAACACAGCAGCAGCCCCAGCAGCCAACAACAAGGCTTCTAAAAGGTCACAGCAAAAGGATACAAGCATTTGAGTTCCAGGAGTTTTTCATCAAGCAAGATAGCAGGTAAAATAACAAAGGAATTGCTGTGGAGAGGGAGAGAATGAGAAATAGATGGTAGCCTTCAAATGTCTACAATATTTTATTGATTAAAAGAGCTTTCTGCAAGAAACCTGACTTGTTTTCATGTACCACTTCCTAAATAGGTTTTAATAAACGGTTTTTAATGCAGGAGAAATGTAGCCTGAGCTAAGCAACACTAACAACGCTGCAATCTCACATAAACCTATAGAGTTGGAAGAGTTCTTGGAGATCAGCTATTCCACCATTACCCAGGGGAGAAATCCTTAGAGTATCCCAGACAAGTGTCTTCTCTTAAAAATTACCTCCCGCAACTTTAAGAGACAGGTTGTTTTATTGCTTAAAAAGTCTCATATTCAGGAAATTCCTTATTTTCAAGTTTTACAAATATGGATCTCTCACTATAAAATATTCATCCACTGCTTCTTCTCTTAACTATTGATGCTCTGGAGAATAAATCCCTACAATCTTCCCTGTAACATTACTTTATGTATGGGAAGGCTGCCATCTTGTTTCCTCAGAAGCCTTCACTCCTTTAAGCTAAACATACCAAATTCTTTAACCGAGAGGTGGGCAACTTATATATAGCGCCTTTAGAGCTGTGGTGGTACAGTGGTTAGAATTCAGTACTGCAGGCTAATTCTGCTGACTGCCAGCAGTTTAGCAGTTTGATTCTCACCAGCTCAAGGTTGACTCCATCCTTCCAAGATAAAATGAGGATCCAGATTGTTGGGGGGTGCAATATGCTGACTCTATAAACTCCTTAGAGAGGGCTGTAAAGCACTGTGAAGCAGTATATAAGCCTAAGTACTATTGCTATTGCTTTACGACCTGTGGCTTTCAACTCCCAGAATTCCTGAGCCAACATGGTTCAATCCATCCTGACTTAGGAATTCTGGGAGTTGAAGTCCATGGGTCATAAAGGGACCATAGTTCCCCACTCCTGCATTAACATTAGCACCAGAATGCTTAATCCTAATATTACAATCTTAAATACAACTACAGAGAAATCATTACAGTGGTTTATTGAAGCTACTACTAGATAGTCAAACCCACCATGATTATATATGAATAATTTTGCTGTGAATATGTTAAAACTTGTGACTCTGTTTTAAAGAAGGCAAATTTGAGAAGAAGAAAGACACAGATATACATCTGGAAAAGAGGGAGAGTGTTCTGTCCCCATCCATCTTCCAAATTGCTCCAAATTGCAAGGTAACTCTGACTTTGTTGCTGCTGTAGGTTTATCAAGATTTAGGGATGACCCTGAAACCCTATAACACAGTGCAGTTGTTTGCTTGTACAATTAATTACCAAGAGAGGTTACTGTTGGCACTCCTGGAGTTTCTGTTCGGAAAGTGAAAGCTTGTGCTATCGATCTACAGGGAGCTCTCTATTAGCTTTGACCAGCAGGTCCCCTATTATCTGTTAACCTAGATTTTGTAAAAATCCATTTCCTTTTGCACTTCACTGCCTCAAAACCCTTGGCCATGAAAAAGGAGCCAGATGTGTAATTTAAGGCAAGGAAGCTGCAGAAAGTGCCTAAGGGAAGCCTGTAGTGTGTATTGTCAGTCACTTTACACAAGACTGAATCCATGCCTTTAACTAATTTCACTTAGTAAAGAAAAAACAAAAGCAAACATTGAGCTGAGTGGGTCCCCAGCAGTGATTCATGGATCAGTTGGGGCCTGCAAACTAATCAGCTTAGATTCTCAGAGATCTAGTTAACCATATGGCTCTTTAAGCCGCCTTTTTGCCTTCCATGGGTTGGAATTTCTGCTTCTACAAATATTTTATTTTGTATTATAAATTGACAGTCTGCTAGTCTCTGTTCTAATATTTCTGATTCTAGATGTTGTATTTTCCAGAACTAGTACATTTTTCCCAGAGATCCTCTTCTTGTTGGATTTGATTTGTAATAACATATTAATTATTTCTTTGTTTTCAATCTTTGCATATTTGCAATGGGTGAACATCTTTTCCTCCAGTAGTCTGCAGCTACTGGCTCTGGTTGCTCAGCCAATAGTCCTGGGGCCAATAGCCCATTTGTCACCAATGTCCAAGAACTCATTGTTCTTGGTCCTTGTTGGCCTGGGTAATGACTAATCTGGTATTGGTTTCTGTAAATTACATATCACCATATTTTTTTTATGGGAGACATATTTTCATTGTATTCTACAAGATCATTTAAGTACTATTCTGTAAGTTTATTTATCTTATTTTTAAAAAAAAATAGTTTAACCAAACTATATCATAATATAATAGAAAGATCAAGAAATAAGCTTCAGTAATAATACATATTAACATATTAATGGACTGAAAGTTATAATCTGATGTAGAAATATACAAGAAATACATTGACAAATATTACTGGATTTGTTTTATGTTCAAATATTATCAGATCTCCAAAATAAGGACTGATAAAATACATGAAAGTCTTGGTTAGCAAAAATAAATAGCAAATAGGAATTTTATTTTTATAAATAAATAGCTTTCTCTAAATACTCTATTGAGGTTTCATCTTGTTTACTCGTGCTCTTTAAAATTAACAATTGATCATCTGGCAAATGTGATATTTTTCCTGTTTTCAGTTATTTCCTTTCACAACATTTGCTGTGGGGGGTGGGTGGGTGGGGTGGGGAGTCCATGAAAAATAAATAGAAATGCCAAAGCAGGATCTCTGCTTTTATTACTTTAGATTTTAGATTCATATTAAGAATAAATGAATTGAATAATGGTACATGGAGAAAATTCAATCATACACGCAAATGAAAATAGAGATAGCAGCTTTGTTAATATGATGGATTTTAAAAGGGGCCAGATGGCAACAATAAATCTATAGATTTAGAGCAGATTCTTTTATCATTGTCAATGTTATTTTTGCCAAATTAAAATCTCTGTTATTTGAGTGGTTGGCATGGAAGTGTCCTGAGTCCCAGTGTAGGCCAGAAAATTTCTCTACACAATCATTGCACTACTCATTACATTATTATTCTGTCCTCGTCGTGGACTATTTAGATATGAAGAGATGCTTTGGTGCAGTGGTGGAATTCATATTTTTTTACTACTGGTTTTGTGGGCGTGGCTTGGTGGGCATGGCTGGGGGGTGTCATGTGACTGAGTGGGCAGTTTCTGTAAGCAGGGCAATAAAGATTAGGCTAGGAACAATACCAGAATATTTTTTCCTGCCTTCCTTACAGGATTAACCCTGTAAAGTGGAAAACAAACAAAAGGAGATTTCTTCTAACAACCAGTTCTCTGAACTGCTTAGAAAATTTACTACCGAACCTGCTAGAATCTGCTGGATTTCACCTCTGTTTTGGTTTCTTCTTCAGAGCTGGTCAAAGAGCCATTGGGATTCCTTTGATGGTGGAATGGATAAAACAGTTGTACTGGATAAAGGTCCTCACTGCAAAACCTCAACATGATGTAGAAACGGATTTTTTGCCAGCACTTTAAATGCTTGAAAAAGCAGAGCTGCCCCAAATCACATGTTCTTTCTCTAAGCACAAATCAAATCAATAATGGCAAATATCTGTAGCTCCGGTGTCGGATGAGGGTGAAGATTCATTCTCCAAGCTTGTGGGTTGGTTTCTGAAAGTTTCATTACCAAGTAACATCTTCTGTGGAGTTTAGGGGATGTAGTGTTGGTGTAACCAAAAGAACACTGATACTGAAATCTCCTAAACTTAGGTAACTAAGATGTTACCTAGCTTGGTAACAAAACGTTTAGAAACCAACCTACAAGCTCAGAGAGCGAACTTTCACCCTCACAAATCAAATCCTCTGCAGCTGCATAGGAGACAATGCTCTCTGGCAATTAAGGATATTTCTGCAGCTCTCACTCATTTATTAAAGTTTTCGTGTACTTAATTTTATTTTTTGGTCAGTGCTGAGAGGCTCCAATTCTCATTTGTTATTCTATTCATTCTATTCACAGTTAGTTGTATCTTAACATGCAAACAATGTATTTCTGTCCATCGCATATGTGAATGCTGTTATTCATTCTGAACACCTTTGCCCTTTGTTTTTCTCTTCTCTCTTTCGTAAAGAGAGTAGATTTATTTGTCTACCCTCAGCTGGAACAATAAAGTATTTAACTTACATATGTTTATTTATGAAATGGATAAGACATGGCAGAAGATGTTAAACATATATAAATGCCATGGCATGAATAAGCCAATAATGACTATGCCCTTATCTTGATTCCATCTCTTCTTCTTTTTCCTTTCCCTTTAAGGCAAAGTAAAACAAACAAGAAGATAAAATTGTATTTTGATACAGAATTTAAAACTAGCAAATTTATTCTAATAGATGGGAGGTTGTTTTTTTTAAAATGTCCCCAATGTACCTTCTTTTTCTACTTCTTTTTCTTCTTACTGCTGCAGACTAACATAGCTTTCCTGCTGGGATCTGTTGCTTATCATGTCTTCTCTGCAAGAATATTGTTTTTCTGCTTATCCATTTTATCTGAGCACCAAACGTGGGATGAAGCTCAGTGGTATCACAAAGCAGAGAAGAAGAAAAGGGAAAGGGAAAAAAACGTGCATGGAAAACAACATGCCAGGTTTTGCAAGTCACTTTTGCTTAGAGCAAAATATGTTTCTTCCAGCAAAGAAAGTTCAGTTATTAGCAAAAATAATTGCAATGGCCAGAAGTTCGTGACTACAGGTGTCCCATATGGGCATTTGCAAAAGAAAAAGTGATACAATACTTTTTTTATAACAAAAAATGTTTAAAGGCAGTTCAATAATAGTGGGATAAGAAAGAACATTCTGTCCAGATAAGTTTTTAGCCTAGAGGATTTTATGGCCAATAGAGTCCATTAAAAATGTATACTATCCACCACATTTAGTTCGGGGCTGATATGTCAAGATATAGCCTGATTTGTCTCAGGATGAGTCTAAAGCAAGATTCATTTCTTCTACCAACCAGCACGGGAAACAAAAAAATAAAAATAAATGTACTATAAAATATGTTTACAATTAAAATTACAAATTTAATATACAGTGCTGTAAATTATGTTTAACAAATCTGATGAGATTGGTAAAACTTTAACTGCTGTGAATATAGAAGAACTGAATATCCACCAGTCATTCTTAGTGCTCTACTCAGATCTCTATCCACTTATTTGTCTTATTAAGTATAGCCATTTTAAGTGTAAAATTGGCTTTGTGATCAATGGGATGCTAACATTTTGATGCTTTAAATTGTTGCTTCTTCATACATCTTGCAAAATGAGCAATCCGAGGCTGCTGTGCATACTTCTAAAATGCTTTTGAAGTGCTGTTTTTGTGAGCCTAAAAACACCTATCTTGGACAGCCAACTCAAGTTAATGTGACTCTTAAAGCAGCTGTAACTTTCTTTAGACTCATGCAGCAGTCTGCAAAGCAGCTTTAACAGAGGTCCAAAGCACTTCTGAATAATTTCTGAAACATACCCAACTCTCTGCTTTTCTGTTTAAATCCTCTAAAAATATAAGAAGCTTTTGGAAAGCAAGCAGTTTTATAAACATAGGGAGATCATTTTCATTTGCCAAGTCTGTTGAAAATCATTTGACACCAATCTTTTATCATTTTGTTGTCCTTTGTAATTAAGGTTTGAGTGGATGAATTTCTGAAGCTCGCTGCATTTTAGTAATGCCAATGGCTGCAAGCCAACCTGAAGTTGGGTGCATTTATTTATGCCCCATTGACTTCAATAGGCTTTAAGTTTGCCTCATTGCACAGAATTGTAGAAAAGATTCTTGCTATTTTATATTCATAAACTGGCTATAATGGATGCTTCTTTGTATTTTCCATTGTACATTTAAATTTAAGAAGCAGGTTTTTATTGAATTTTTATTTAACATGAAACTATTCTGAAAGAGCATGGATAAAATAATTATGCAAAGATGTAGTGATAACAATACTGTAGTTAAAAACAAGATTTGCAAAGAAGGAACGATAGCCCCCATAAAAAAGAGTTGAAATATCATTTTGGATATCACATGAGTGTATTTGAATCATGGAAAAAATATGTTTACAAGTGCTTTCTTTATTGTGGAAGCTGTTCTGAAATACATCCAAAGAAGCTGTTTGTTCTTGTTGACTGTGATAATGAGGTTACTGAATTAGGAAGACCACTGATCAATCTCAGCAGTTTTTTTTTTTCAAACTTAATTGCTGCAATTTTCACATTATTGATTTTTGCCTTGAAATTATGTGATGAGTTCTACATTAAGCCTTTCAAACTTGATAACCTGAAAATTGAAATTCTGTAGTTTAGCAACAGAATTTTACTGAGTTCTCAATCAAAATCCATTTCTTTAAATCAGGGTTTATCAATAGATAAAATACATATAAACCAAAGTCTATAGAAGTTTGTCAGTCATCCAGGTCATGGTTGTCCCAAAGTGCTTTTATCAGGAGGCAACTGGATTTTCTTTTTTTTTCTTTGAAGACATTTCGCTTCTCATCCAAGAAGATTCTTCAGCTCTGACTGGATGATGAGGAATGGAAGGATTTACATTCCTTGCAGACAGCTGTTCATTTGCTTCCTTTTAGAGCAGGGATGTCACACTAGCGGCATCATGGTGGCATCACGTGACATATCGGGGCCTTTTCCCCCTTCGCTATATTGGGTGGGGGCGGAGTCAACACTGATGCATCTGGCCCATGGGCTGCAAGTTTGACAGCCCTGTGTTAGAGGGTCGTTGAAACAGTTGGAGGTTTTATCTGTGTCCTCAGGGTCACCCGAGTAGTGCTAATGGTTCCTGAAGTCTGCATTTTTTTTCTGGAAATCCATTCATATTCCCACACCATTCAAAGGGTGTTCATCCCAAATTGCATAGCTAAAAGTCTATAGAGATTCTCAGTCATCCAGGTCATGGTTGTCGCAAAGGTGCTTTTTTTCCTGTGGGAAAATTTATGAAATGGATGATTAATTGGTTAATAATATTACTAAATAAGCTTGAAGAAATCTGGTGCGCACTTGAATAAAATTTGTATTTTCTTTTTATTGAATATACCATATGCCAAGGATCTTTTAAATTTAATCCTTCCATATAAGCCTCTCTAATTATTTTTCCTATGCATTTTTCCCTATCAAACTCAGGATCCAAAGTTTCATTATACTTGTGATAAAGGTGGGAACTTACTTCTCTCTCTCTCTCTCTCTCTGTCCCTTTGCCCTCCCCACCCTCTTCTTATTTTTATTTCTTTTCTGTTTCTTTTTTCTTTCTCTTTTCTGGACCTTCTACACTTTCCTTTTTTTCTTCTATTATTTTTAAAGTTTGTATTAGCTTTTATTTCTGTAATTACAACCTTTAAAAACATTACTATAAAAAGGAAGGTGTCTAAAATAAGAGAAAGCTAGTGGGGAAGTAAATGCTCTGTTGTATTCTTTGTCTGCAGTGTGTGTGTGTGTGTGTGTGTGTACTGTATGTTTAAAGTACAGAAAACAGAATACTTTATGTAAAAAGGCTTCAAAGACCCTTCTCAAATAGAATATTTTTAGAGATTTTACAGCAGCTTTGTGGAAGATATAAATAAAATATAACCTGCTTGACATAATAGAAATAGACCAGATAACTTACTCTTGACTTCTGTACATATACGCACCCCCTCCCCAAGTGCCTGAGACTCGAAGATTTCTTTGAAGTGTGTCATTGCGTTGCTTGCAGAGGTCCATACGGAATTTCAAACAGGGCTGGCAGATCTGGGCTGCAAAATTCTAAATAGCCACCGACAGGCGACAGAGAGACTAAGAAAACACTAATCTTTTCTGCAGTCAGGTGATCATCTGACTCTTGCAGCCCAGATTGGCTAGTCTAATGTCAAGGAATGCAAACGAAAACAAATATAATCTATTTATCCCCCTGCGGAGGTCTCAGTTCCCCCAAAGCCAACTGGCTTGCATTGTCTCCTCTGCTGTGGTACCAGTCTTCTTCCTAGGCACAGAATGGTGGGTTCTGTCATGGTACTTATATCCCACTGAGTCACTTATGCCTCAAGGCCTCCATGGCTGATAGAACTGGTAGGGGTCTGTAGCCAATGAAGAGCTTTGGGGGATTCATTCATTCATTCATTCGCTTTTTTGAACTGTCCAACTCCCTCAGAGTGGGATTCTGGATGGTGTACAATAAAGTGTAAAAATACAAAACAATCATATACAAATTTAAAATATAGAAGAATGCAAGGATGATTAAACCCAGTTAAAGATTAACTCAAAAAGTGAAGGAAGAGCTTTCAAGGTACCAACCAGCCCCACAGCTGCGGGTTCTTCTGGGCTCTCTATGCGAAGCCACAGAGCCATGTTGTAACTCCTTTTGAGAAGGCCAAGAGACTGGGGGGCCTGCCTGATCTTCGTGGGGGAGGGAGATTTCCACAGGGCAGGGGCCATGGCAGAGAAGGGTCTCTTCATGGCCCCACTGGTCAGAATTCTTTAACTGAAGGTGTCTGCAACATGCCCTTCCCCGCCTGACCTGGTGGCTTGCGTCGTAATGGGACAAAGCCAGTTCTGCCAGTAACCTAGCACTGGTTTCTGTTCTATACCTGTTTTAAAATGCAAGAGACACCAAGTCTGGTGTCGGTTGTCAGAGAGCGGGAGAATCCTGCTCTCTGATTGGTTACTTACACATATGTATATAGTATAAATAGAAGGTTTATCACGGCTGTTTCTTGTTCTTGTTCTGACTGATCCTGCAAATAAAAAGAGCTGATTTCACTAGAGCAACCTTGCGTTTGCCTTTATTTCTCAAAATAAAACAGTTTCCTTAGGGCTTTGTTTATCAGAGGGATGGATCATGGTCTGTGCAACAACAGTCTGTAATTTTCTGTTATAACTCATTCTCCAGGTCACAGGGAACTGAGGGGTCTTGACAAAAGAAAAATCAGCTAATGCTTTTGGCCATAGCCTCACAAGCCTTTGGGTCCAACAGAGGCATTTGGAACTTCAAAATACATTGTGGATATTTTCCAAATGGCTGCTGGGAGACACTTGCATACTGGTGAACTGCGTCATTTAAAAAAAGCATTCCTGTTAATAAAGACGCTTAGGGCTGATGTTTTTCTTTGGGCACGCAATTTCCTTTTAAAACGTTAAAAGAACCCTAAAGATATAAAGTTAGATTCTGACATCATGTTTATTCGTGTCTATGAATGAATATTGTTCATAATGACTCAGATTTGTCACAGAATAAATAAAAAGCTTGAAATTAACAGCAAACATGACTATTTTCTTCCTGATGCTGTACGAACAATACAAGAAACCTCTTTGTTCTCGACATGATTTATAATCTTGTTGTGTAACTGTAATGAAGTTAAACATCTCTCCATCATGAAGCCTATTGCAATAACAGAAAATGTGCTGTTTGTGTTTTTACATTTCCTTCTTTCTGAGTAAGAGTGTTGATATTGCCTTGATTTCTTGAATGAGTTATTGCTAACCTTAATCTTTCAGACAACTTCACTTGAAACCACACATTTCCTTATATACTGACAACACAGAAATAATATACTGTATGTTAAGACATCTCTGTTGAGCTCAGATATATTCCTATTTTAATTCACGTAAATTCAAAATGACTAAGCAAATTATTAAAAACACTTGCACATAGATCATTTGCAGCCATCACAGTGTATTATTTCAATAGAACAGAATGTCTTAACCTTGAGGCTGAAAAGTATAGTTCTTGGTGTTCTCTGAACTTGCTTGCTTGGTTGCAGAAGTTTCATTACCCAACTAGATAATATCATCAGTACTCATCACACTGATCAGTGTGAGTTTTACTATCTCTTTATATGCAGTAGTTTGCCCTGCCAGTATTGGTATGGGTGTATTCCTTGGTGTGTCCTTGGTCATAGTTTTCTGCATTATTGTTTGTCAGGTGTTGATCTTTGCTTACCTGGATGTTGTATGCTGAAAAGGGTATGTTTTAGTTGTTGGAAGAAATATCCATGTGGTTCAGTTCCAAGTGGGGAAAAAGACACTGGAAACATGTAGGCTGCTTGGAAGGATGGTTTATTGGTGGTTCAAGCTTGAAGTTCCAGGTGAAAAGGGCTGAGATGCTGAGAGCCCCTGGATTTTATATCCTCTCTAGTAGCTTGAATTTGGGCTTGTGTTCTGATTTGTTGTCAGACTCCCATGGTGCCATGCAAAGGTAACTTTATAGGTTGTCTTTTGAGTCCCAAGCTTCGTTGAATCTTACTGAGTGATATAATCTTCCAAGGGGCCATGTGGAGAGTTGGACAATCCTATCTTTGGGCTAAGAGGCTTTTAAGTTGCAAATAAAGCTAGCTCAGTCTATTGTCTTCCAAATAAGGATCTTCTGGTGGGGGCAGGGGGCTAGGGCTGAATTTCTGTCTTAAGATTTTGTTTTTCTATTTCTCTTTTAGGGGAAATATTCTGCCTTTTAATGTTTTCATTTTTTCTAGGAGAGAAGTAGGTGTTAACTTCCAACAACACAAAAGCATGCAATAATGCCTGGGAGTAACATATCAAAATGTGATTAAAATAGCAAGAGATATGAGCTAGAAGCCATTGGGAAATGTCCTACTCCCATCTTCATCCTTGATTATGAACCCCACTTTCTCAGAAAATAACCTATTGGGCCCTTAACATTTGAGTGCCTGTATTGGAGATCAGATTTGTTCTCATGCTCTAGTTTAGAATGGTTGGCAGATATATAATAGTTATACATCATTTCATTGTTCCTAACTCATATAATGTAATAGAGAGTATTCATCAAGTTTTAAAACCTAAATAAATATGTTGTTTTGTTGGGTACTCCAAGTTACACTGCACAACTTCCCTTTGCATTTCAGACACCTAGATAAGCAGAGAGCAGCATATTCTGTCTGCTTTCCTTTTTTGCTCTCGCATTCCCTTCCCTCAGCTCCACACCTCTCTGTCGCTGGTTGCTTCTAAAAGGATTAATTAGAAAGATGTGAGCAGGGGGTCAAGAAGCAATCATCACTTTCCTATCTGACCCCTATCACCAGCTGCAGAATTAACAAATTTAATGTCGTCAGCAAACAGGAATTGCAGATGAAATGAAGTTGATTACTAACAGTGCAGGACTTGTTGTTCAAAGTCCATTTTAAACAACCCTGGCTGATTAAATTCCTTTCAGGGACCCCTGCCAGACACTGTTAGAGAAGACGGACATCTAAGAAGTCTCTTTCTGTCTCTCTTTTTAACATGTGCCAATTATTTATCTCCTATCTGCAGGTGCTGGCAAGGATCAGCATTTTGTCCCTGCTGTCTACAGTCTTATCCATTTGGCGCCTGATGTAGCACTCTCACATTACCAGCAGTTAGTTCTGGTTTGACTGTGAAAAGCTGTAAGAATAACTCTTCCATCTCTCCCACCCACCCCTACCTTCCCTTCCACCTTCCCAGTCTCATAGCTCTCTAAAAGTGTCTCAGAATGACACTAATCCTGTCAAGGGAACTTCTGAGATTAAATATGTTGGGGAAGGAGGAAGACAAAACATCCACTGAACAAATTGCTCAGGTGTACTTTCACAGGACTTCCCCATTTTCTGCTTGCCATGAGGGCTGGTTTTTGTTTTGCCCTTATTTTTTTAAAAGAAAAATAGCTGTTCCAAACAGGAAACTTATGCTGTGACCTATTAAAAATTTAAGAAATCTGTTCTTCAGATGGAAAATTATGCCTTTAGATTTGGCAATATGGCTTACTATTATTATAGTTTCATGTTGAGGATGGGATAACCAATCAAAGTTATACTGGGGCCATATTAGGAGTGATGTTAAATGTAACATTGTACATCACAAAAGTAAGTAATCTGGGGCTCTAATCTATATTTTTCTGAAGCTTCTGTAGTCTTAACAACTGGAAAATCATCAACATAATTCCCTCACCATTTTTGAGAAAATAAATAAATAATCAATACCTTTTTTCCTTTAATTTCTCCAAATTAAAAAAGGTTAACATCTCAAAATACAAATATCTTATTAAACAAAGAAAACCACTTGTTTAATTTTAGAAAAGATTAAAAGTTTGCCATCTTTGCTGTTCTTATTAGGGATAGAGAATAATTTGGTCCCATGAAGATACTAAATGCTCCTGTTATGTTGCTGCAAATTCAGGTAAATATAAGCATATGTCCTCCTCTCCTGCAGATATCATTTGTAAAAATATTCAGGTAACTGCATATTTGATTCAATTTTAGTTTAGAGCTGATGAAAAATACATACATAGTTGCTTCTACAAACGGTACCCCTTTTTCTGCCTCTAAAATGGAACATGATTGCTCTATGCATTCTGCTTCCTTTCTTCTACAAATATCAACTAATAAAGTGGAGTGATATTTAGGAATTTTAGGAAATATAGAAATTACATCATTTCATATCCTAGTTTTGGCTATACAGGTATTAGAACATGGAACATAGTAAAGTAGGTTGGAAGGAACCTTACAAATCTTCTAGTCTAATCTCCTGCTTGAACAGGACACCCTAAACCATTTCACACAGGTGGCTGTCCAGTCTCTTCTTGAAAACTTCAAATGATAGAGCACCCACAATTTCTGGTGGCAAGCCATTCTACTGATAGTTTTCACTATCAAGAATGTTGCCCTTAATTTTAGGTTATATTCAGTGGTGGGGAATCAAATAATTTAACAACCAGTTCTCTGCCCTAATGACCAGCTGATGTTAGACAGACAGACAGACAGACTTCTTTATTGGCCAAGTGTGATTGGACATACAAGGAATTTGTCTTTGGTGCATATGCTCTCAGTGTACATAAAAAGAAAAATACATTAATCAAGAATCATAATGTTGAAAGGTAAAAACAGCCTTGCGTTCGCAAGTTCAATTTTCCCACTGGGAAGGCTCCTCTCATAAGAATACACAAGACAGCTGCAGGAAAGCTGGATCTTTTTATTATTTTAGGAAGGCAGACAACAGTGAGAAGTCCACGTTCCTAGGCTAGCAAAATCTAAAGTGTAAGAACCTGGTTTTTATATTCTTTTTCTCTCTGGAATTGTGATTTCTTCCCTTTGTGTGAGTGTTTATGTTTGTGCTTAATGTCTAAACTCCTGTTTGCTCATTTGTGAGTTTTCGATCAGAAGCTAGACTCCGCGGGGTGTTGGCCATACTATTTGTTTTTCTGTAATCTCTTGAGGTAGTCTTTTATATTTGTTCTGTGGTAATTTTCTGACTGTCTCTTTTGTATTTGTGTTTTGCCTGTCTATTTCGTAGTTTCCGGCTTATGTCTATTTGCTTATTCCACAGGTCTTGCATTTTGGAAAAGGTATTTGGCTATTTAATTACTTTTTCTGTAGTTATCTTTTGTTTTCCTAATTGTCTGTTTTCCTTTTGGCTTAATGGTCTGTTGTTTCTTCTTCTGGGTAAAGTTTGCTTCCTGTATGATTTTATGTTTCCCCGGGGCTTTTGATCTGATGGGGAATTAATTGAAATTTTGCCTTAGTGAAATTGCCTTACTACAATCTCTCATTTTTTAAAATATTGTATGGTGTTCTTTGCTACTTTCTTTATCTAAGGTGGCATCTGCATATATTTGGTATTCCTGGTCAATTTGAATCATCATGAGGGCTGCCTGTTTTTCATGCCTGTTTCTTTGGGTGAGCAGTTACTGAGGCCTGCAAGAAGTAGAGGGGTACACTAGCAGAGACAACACAGGAAAAACTCTAGGACACAAATTGTGACCATGCTTGCAAGAAGAATTTTGAGTCAGTGAAAATTTGGTAGCTGTGAAAAGAGCCAGGAAAAGTCCCATGATGATTGGTCATGGCCAATATTTTGAGCTAATTCTTTTAGATGGTAAACATCTTTCTCGACAGTATTAGCATTGTCTTTGAGAGAAAAACAACAAAGACCTCTAAATTCTTCACAGCCATGATTATGTTGTAAAAGTAGGAAATCTATTGCTGCTTGATTTTCCAAGGTCACCTCTCTGACTTGTCTTAATTCTCGATTGAGAGCATCTAAAGCATGGGAGGTCGAATTCAGACTTTTACCTAGGGTACATGCCAGGCTGTTCAGATTTCTGGAATTAGGTACAGCCAGTCCTGGCACTCCCACTAGTGATATTGCTAATGAAACATATTCTGTTTTGGTGAGCAAGGAAACCTTTGAGTCACAATCTGAGTCTAAAGTCTGGAAGGCCTTCCTGTGTCATCTTTGTAGTGAAGGCATTATCATTGTTAATCTCCCCAGGGTGCAGGGGCTCCCTGTGGCATTAGCAGGCAGGTACAAGATGGCTTTTAAGCCACACAGAAAGAACCATCCAGGTGGGAGTCTAAGATAGCTATAGGAAAATGGAATGGTCTCTGTCTGGTTGCATTTTAGGTCTGAATTGGTTAAGTCAATGCAACTGGTGATTGTGAGTGGTTTACATCCTCTGATGTTAAAACATCATTCGGAGGTTGTGGTGGCTGCAACATACAGGGTGTACATGGTGTGGTCTTTGGTGTCTATAGAGTAACCCCACTCAAAGATGCTAGAGTAAGGGTCAGGGAGGTGGAAGTCCTTAAGCTTCATGTAATTGAGGATATTATGTGGTCGGGATGCTACTACCATTAAGCACGTGGTCAGGATGTCTTCTACTGAGTTTCCCTTTGCTAGGCAGAAACTTGTGGTGTTGAGTATTTCTTTTGCTAGATACTCCCATATGTTTCCCTTTTCTGGTAAAACATTCAGTTCCAGGAATGCTATTACTTGTGTTACAAATGTTACAATGTTACAGATAGGAATATGTTATGCCCCATATTGCATTTCATGTTTCCCTTTCTAGATTCCCTTTCTATTAACCCCCCTATACATACATATATACATA
>JAEANM010005016.1:0-20088 GCA_017656035.1 Myanophis thanlyinensis
TTGATTGATTGATTGATTGATTGATTTTAGAATGCTGTTGTTAGCAGCCTTGTTGCTTAGTGATCAAATAGGCACTGTGTTTTTACAGCATCACACAAATCATTCCATTTTTTCTGCAGCCCACCCAATTAGAAACTCAGGCTCAAATAAATAGCACCTTATCTACATTCTACAGAACCCCCATTTCTTAAATGGGAACTAAATAACTCTCTTTCTTGCTTGAAATTGACAATTAGGCTTTGTTTTTTAAAAAATGATGAAGACGATTCTACTGCACAAAATATGTTTTCCAGAGCCTCAGTGAAAGTTCTTGTTTCACCCAACTGTTTTGCTTCTATTGAGGCTATTTCCTTACATGGAATAGACTATTTCTAGCACACCCGCTGTGCTTTTCTGGCAACAGGTCATAAAAAATGTGGTATTTGATAAATCTGGACAAAGGCCTCTCTTGTACTGCAAATCACCGCACAGTCTCACTAGTGGGTTGTTGCACTGAGGCATTCCATAGTAATCAGGGCAAAGTTTTAATTAATTCACATTAATCTTTCTCTGTCAGAAGCCTCTGGCAAAGGCTTAGAAAAGCAAGCCAAAATATAAAAAAAACCTAAGAAGTCAATCTAACATTCCTGACATTTTATCTCGAACTTCCGGTGGCTTCATAAAGTCTTCCTATTCTTTCATTGTTGAAACCATAAATAATGTCAAAAGGACACTGGAACCTTTCTTGGCATTATAGAAACCATATATTACATACACAGACGGAACAGACAACTTTTTGAAATCCACTACAACTATTTTACCAACCAATAATTGTAAGTGATATTGTCACTATAGGCTGTCAACAGTTGGTATTTCTAACTCTGTATTTCATTTTACAAATTATTTTTAAATCCTACTAAAAGGAAAATAGATGTTTTCTCCATTAGGTCATGTGGTCATTATTGATCAAGTCAGAAAATCTCCTTTCAGCATAAACAGTTTTGAACAATTTTGAACACAGTATATTAAAAATTATGTAACAGGTGTGCCTGTTCCTTCTGTAGACACTATGATTTCACTTATTCAATAGAAGACGTATTTTTTTTAAGGATCTGAATCCACCACAGCTTCTAAAGGCTAAAAGCGTTTACAATTAACACTGATAATTCTGTTTATATTAATCATACAGTGTAGAATTGTGAAATGGTTCAATATTCTTAGTACTGCTTTTTGTAACAATTTACATTTGTATTAGCATATATTTATTTCTTAAACTTATACTCAACCATTTCACTGTTGAAATTTCTCTGGAAAAAGAAAACTACGAAAAATCGTTTGTCATAACTTATTACCAAGCAAATCCCAACCTGTCCAATGTATTGATCTTAAATCAGAAATCTATATAAGTGATTTCTTCTATTTGTCTATTTACCTATCTATCTGCAATGCTTCAGAATTTGTTCCAAAAAGACCAGACTGCAACTTTTTAAGTAGCCACATTTTTTCCTGAAACATTTGGCAGTGCACAGGGCATTCGTGCAAACACCTGAAGGACTTCTTCCAAATTATTTCTAAAGCAGTGTATGGCTCTTTTGCCTGTGTATATGCGTATGCCTTCTTCTACTTTCATCTGTTCCCGTTAGGGGTCGCCACAGCAAAGAATCTGTTTCCACCTAATTCTATTGTTGGCATCCTCTACTCTTGCCCCAATTAACTTCATGTGCATTTGTATATGTAAGAATTATTTTATAAAATCCTTACTAAAGAATTGTGCTGCAGTTTGCAGAGGATAGCCATACGATTCTAGGCAAAGACACCACTACTAAGGATGTGCAGACAGGTGCTATGCCTCCCACACAGGTGCTATGCCTCCCATTATCCAAAATGCTGCACAGTCCTAATTTCAAGAGGTAACTGGAACAATGCTTTTTTGCCTTTCCTTATAAGCAAAGTCAGTTCTATCAGGAGCCTTCACATCCAATCACCTAAACCACATGTGAACACTAGTTGTCTCTCTCCATGTGCATCCACTTATATGTAATAGTTATGAACTCTGGCAGTCCTAACCGTGAACAAGCAGGTCTTGACAGGTTTCCAGTGAGGTAATGTGGCTAAAAATGTTTTCTCATTATTTCAGAAGGCCAAAGCTACCATTTCTACACCTACTTCGAAAGCCTTAAAAATTCAAAAGGACCACAACTCTTGTGCAAAAAAAGGAAACAGTACGATAAAAATTGCAAGCAACAGGCACTACTAGACTTCAGGAAGTTCAATACAGATTCTAGTACATTTCAGTCTCTCCCTTAACTTAAAATAGTACCTGCTCTAATTTTCTAAAGGAAGCCTGAAAAAAGAGCCAGGCATAGTTCTATAAACATTGTCTCCAAAATCCTCACCATCAAACACTATAGTTAAGATAGAAATAGCAATTGCAATGAAAAGACAAACTTATTTGGAGAAGCTTGCAATTGCCTAAAAAGGGGTGTTATTTTTCCCTAGGACAAGCAGTGTTTATTATACTTTATGATAAGAAAAAGCTGCTCCTTCATTCTAGAATGCTTTCTAATGGCAAGGGGAGTGAAAAACTACCGTGCTAGGGAAAATAAAACAATAAATTCTAAGGGACTTAGTAGCAATTTAAGCACCATGCTATCTTCTGGGAATGCAATTCCTGAAGCACTTTTGTGCCACGTAGTTTAAGGCTGTTTTTAGTAATCCTTCAAGAGGAACAGTTCTGGTGCCACATTTAGATATCCGCACAAAGTCACAGCATTGAAAGAGAAAAGTACAGTAATTTTTTTTTAGAAAAAACGTCAGTATATCCAGAACTTTGAAAGTGAGGATTGTGGTGCAGAATCGTCAACAGCAAAGTAATGGTAAAAGGGAGCAAGTAATGAAAGATGCATTGTTACATTGCAAAGTATATGCCTCTTTGGGAGTTGTTGTGTAATACTGCAAAGTAAGTTAAAAAAAAAAAGGCAGAGCCTTGCATCATGGTGTCACCACTGCAGCTTTTGTTATTTTGTCATTATTATAATTGGCTGTGGATGGGACATAGGGCAAGAGAGAGGTGGGGGGAGTGGGACAGAACAATGTTTCTCAACCATGGCAACTTTAAGATGTGAGGACTTCAACCAGTGGTGGGTTGCTGCCTGGTCACACCACACCACAAAACGCACGCTCACTGAACCAATTGTTAAAGTACATGTAGCCCACCACTAACTTCAACTCCCAGTATTCCCCAGCCAGCCATGCTGGCTGAGGAATTCTGGGACTTGAAATCAGCATATCTTAAACATGCCAAGATTACGAAACACTCAAATAGAGTAAGAGGATAAAGCATGATAAAAGCATTCATTGTTCTATAATACAGGTAATCCTCATTTAGCAACTACAATTGGGACCAACAACACTGTTCATAGCAAAGCGGTCACTAAGTAAAATCACAAATATGCTTATGAGCTTACTTCAGCTTTCCTTGGTTTTAAAGGCTCACAAAGGTGTCAAATGAGAATATTAATCATAAAGTCAAAAAAGGAGTTATTTTTAAACTTACTTTTTCATTAGTGTTGTAACTGTAACCAGCATATAAAGGGTATATATTAGAATGATTCTTATTGTGTTTAAAATATCACTGTAGCAAAAGAATTATCAGTTCCACTGTCAATCCATATAAGCCTAATGTGTTTTGTTTACCGCTTCACATTCATACAATGTTTGGCCTACTATCCTTTATGTAATCATTTTGCCTAGATAAACTGTCATTTTCAGTTTAACTAAAATTAATAGTAGATACCTTAACAGGATTAAATGAAATCTTAAGTATTCCTTAGCAATAAAGCTAATTACGGTACTTAACAGTAGGAAGTCTCCTCATCAATTATTTCATTCAAAGAGATCCTCATTCAACTCACACAAAACCCGAAGAGGAATTTAAAATAGCTTCATTAACTCCATAAAGAGACAGTGTAGGACAAACTCACAAACAATGTCACCAGAGTTCATTATAGTCTCATAATCAAAACATTCAATAAAGCAATGACTTTTTTTGCCTGTGATATGAAAGTTCCTATTTAATTTTCTCTAATAAAGGAGTGGATGTGTTACAAACCTCAATTAAACCGAGTGGGGAAAAAAACCCCACTGAATTATACTGCAACTTAAATGCATCGAGTTTACAATATTCCAGTTAGTAAATAAAATCCATTATTAATATTTTAGGAAAAGCCATAAAAATGTGCCAAGAAAAATGTTAACAGTGCTTCTACAGCAAATGTAAGCCCCCTTAATGTTAATCATCTCCCCTCAAACACACGAACCCTGAGACTACCGTGCTATACCGTGTTCATACATTAGGAATAAAGTCCTCCCGAGTTTCATGAGACTACTTTTGGGAAAACACACACACACGACATACTTGTTTCCAGCTTATGAATAAATGTATGTTTTGGCTAATAACATTGAGTTATTATAAGCTTTGTTATTACCAAATATGACTAAAGATATACAGTAGTATCTCCTCTAAGGGAATTCAAAGATTAATTAAACGACATTTCTTTCAAAACCAATGGATAATTTGAGGATTGGTTTTGCCTTTCTATAAGAGGAGACATGTAAAGATAAAACTCACAGATTGCTATGTGATACAAAGAGATAACATAAACATTTAAAATGAATAAGAGAAAACAGGAATATGATGCTCCTCAAACTTGATTCAATCTTACCAAAGTTATAACCAATTTAAATAATCTACTGAAAGAGCTATTTTAGAAGGATTCTTTTCTACTGGATTCATTCAAAGTGCCACATTTTTTTCCCATTCATGAACACCACCCTGGCTGGCTGTGCATACACAGATGCTTTGGTAAGGGAAAAAATGAAGGGCAATTCATTCACACATATGAAGTTGTCTGGAACAATTTCCAAAGCAATCATATAAACCTGGAAAAAGTCAGGCTATATATATATATATGCATTCCAAAGCATCTTTGCTGAAACATCTGCAGAGATGTATGTTCAAGATTATATGAAGCATTCAGAAGTCTGCTAAAATTGATGGTGTGGTTTAGTGTTTTATGCAACTGTGATGTACAGTATACTAACCTGTATTAAGCCATTTTCCTTCTGACATTTGAAAATGAGGATAACATGTAGACAACAATGTAAATTATCCTGATATTTTTCCATGGACATCCTCTCTTTAATATTGTAAGATAAAATGTAAAATCCATGAACTTTCATACTTGAAGTCAGAACTTCACAGAAAATCCAGTCCTTCAGGCTTAATATAACTTACAGAAATAATATTTAGGCATACAATTGAAACTTTACTGCGATGTGATCTCCCTCACAAATCTGTCCCCAAAGCCACAATTTAAAAAATTATGATGGATACAGCATAAGAAGTTCAAACTTCGGTAATAAATAAGCCTTAAAATTAAAATATAAAAGTATATAAAAACGTATTGGGTCAAGTTATGAAAATGTTAAAATAAATCAATAGAAGTAGAACCTCCTATAGAAATTAAGATTCAAAAAGACAGATTGGTTAGTTGGTATTTAATGAGATAAAATATGTACTCCAAATCTTTTCCTCATACTTTCTTTTAGGATAAGAGAAACCTTTTGTATCTGTTTCTTACAGCAAAGGACAATAGCCAGGGCAAATTAACTTATTTCCTGACAATATTCTACTTTCAACATAGAATTTTATCTTACGTCACTTCAAAAGCAATTTTTACTAAATAGTATGGGGTATTTAGATTTCAGCAACTTGAAGCTCCGTATTGAATAACTCCAAAATGTTTTCTATTTGCAAAGTTTTGGTTACAGACCCCATAAACGATTAGAGAATAATCATAGTAAATGTGTTTTTAAAAAAATAAATGTAGGTAAAATGAAATCCAGCTTAATTTTGGAGGGAAGTTGTCAATACTACAAGTTACCTGCGCAACAAATAGACAAAGTCCTTGCTTAGCAACTATTCAAAGTTATGATGGTGTTGAACAAAAGGAACTGACAATGTATCCTTTTAGTTGTGACTGTTGCAGCACCCCCACATCACATCAGCACAATTCAGGCAATTGGTTTGCAATTATGACACCATAGCATCTCACAAGAACATGATTGCCATTTTCAATTTTCACTGCTGGCTTCTGACAAATAAATTAATGGGGAAGCTGACAAGTCACGTATAGTGATCCTATAACCATGGGAGGTTGCAACCTGCAGGATTCACTTAACAACAGCAAATAAGACTGCTGGAACTGTTCCTGTAAATCAGAAGTGTCAAACTCACGCCCCATGAGCCGAATGTGTCATGCTCTAGCCACGCACACCCACAGTTTAGCGAAGGGGAAAAAATCGTGATATGTCACGCAACGATATGATGACGCAAATTTGACACTCCTGCTGTAAGTCAATGAAGTCATATTACATTGCACCTTGCACCATATTATTTACCAATGGAATTGATATTCCTGATCTCAATTAGCATTGATAAGAGAGGACTGCCTATTTTATAAATGTAATTTACCTTTCTGCAGGAGAAAAAAAATCAACATTTTTGTAGCAGTTATTCTTAATGGACCATGTCATAGTAAAGGCACCAGATACATTTTTTTCCATCCTTACTGAATAGTTAGTTTAATTATTTTTATAATCTTAGCATGCTAAACAATAATTTGTCACTTTAGCACTTAAATTAAAAAATATTGCAGCCAGGAATTAAGGTGAAGCCTAAGAAACCAGCCGTTATTCAGATATGCTTGCTGCCCACTCTGACAAAGTAGAATATCAAGATTTCGCACACTGAGATACAGGGAACTTTATAAAAATGTACTCTGATGCACACACATTATTTGGAAATGCATATAACATATGTACAAATAATTATTTCAGTTAAACATGATATTCATATGAAACGGACATCTACACATCTAAGTAGATTATGCATAACTAGTTCCAAGTTAAAATTTGAATTTTCACCTCTATAAAACATGACTGTAACATATGGGTAGGGGTGGCAAACACAACTGTACTGTAAGTTAAATGTTTACACATTGCTCTTACCTCCCGTAGTAACTTTGAGAAGACCTTCGTCCACTGCAGACCCAATCAGCGTATTGCATACAGGCTTTGGCTTTTGTATTTGCAAATATTCCACTGAATGCACATTATCTATTTGGCTTGTTTCTCTAGGCTGACCATTTCCAGAACAGTCTAAAAATTGAGGAAGGCCTTCATTATGCCCTATGACTTTGATTAAATCATTCCCAGGTGCTATTTTGTAATTCAAGGCTTGGGGGTCCAAATGATTATTATGGCCACTTAGAAAACAAGGGAACTCAGACTCATCATCTTCAGGGATAGGATTGTACCATATTTCTCCTTCATCATCTGCATCATTATCTTCACCAAAATCTAAAGTACAGTTTTGTAGTGCCAAAGGTCTTGTTCCATTCTCAGCAGCATGTGCAGAATTGACTCTTCCTCTAGGGCTTTCCTGTCCTAGAAATTTGGAAAAAGTCTGAGGCATTTTTGGCTCAAAGAAAGGACTGGAAGATTTCAGTACCTGGTAATTTTCTCCTGAAAATTTCTTGTAAGAGTTTCCTTTTTCCAAACTAGGTACTCTCAGAGAACTTTGATGTAACCAGTTCCGCTTCTTGGACACAGTAATGCTAGCAATCTGAGGCCTGCATTCAGTAACTTCACTGGATTTCAAGTTCTTAAGTTCTCTTCTGCTCACAGAAGGTATGTAAACATTTTTGATCAGCTCTATAAAATGGAAGAGGGAATAAAAGAGTGTGTTAGATGCCATCAAGTTGTCATGATCATTTCAGGTGTACATAAAATATTGTAACATAAAAAAGAGCCATAAAATGACACAATGCAATCAGATTTCATCCATGAAGATAATAATAGTCCAGGTGCAAAATGGCAAAACTTATTCTGTCCATTTAACAGAATCAAGGAGGGTGATATGATTAAATACTACATGATAAAATGTGCTGAAAGAAATACAGCAAGCTGTTTTAAACATAAAAGTCCAAATGAACCACAGATACTTATCAAATATAAACTACCACAGAAAAAGAACTTGCAAAGCTAATCAAGATGATGGCCAAATTATTACCAAAATCTTGATAATGCTTTCTCTACTGCCATCCATGCAACTTTGTAATGCTAGAAACACTGGTTATTAAATCTCAAGTGCTCCGTTAAGCATGGCTTATATATTTGGTATAGAATTGCATTATTTTTTCAGACCATGATCAACATAATACATCTGATCCAGTCTTAACCATGACTACCTTTATATCTATCTATTAATGATTCTATGGCAAATTTTATTTAGTGTAGCTAAACCCAATAAATTTAGATTTTACTCAACTGCCTAATAATGTATTTCATAAGCTATACGATTATGTCCACAAGATTATGTAGATTTATTTCTATCTCACCTTATCTAAAGTTATTTAAAATTATGCAATAATATTGTGAGCAGGATCTAATTTAGGTCAGTCATTGGGACCAGAGGTTTTGTCTTCTGAGCTTTCAGACTCGTGCTAGAGCCCATTCTGAAGGAACTTCTCTCTGGAAAACTATGTCAGAGTAGAAGTTCCCTGAAGATGGGGTCCAGCACAAGTCTGAAATCTCAGAAGACAAAGTTTCTAATCCCAGTGACTGACCCACATTGGATCCTGCAACATTATCCTGGGACACATAAATTTGTCTCCATTCTTGAATATTATGAGCAATTACAAAATATGTTTATAGTTGAAAGCAGTTCAGCTTCCTTTAAAAGCCTTAATAGCACTGGTGGAATTCAATATTTTTTACTACCGGTTCTGTGGACGTGGCTTGGTGGTCATGGTTGGGTGGATTAACCTTGTAAAGTGGGAAAGAAGGAGATTTCTTCTAACAACCGGTTCTCTGAACTGCTTAGAAAATTCACTACCGGTTCTAGCGAATAGGCTAGAACTGGTTGAATTTCACCTCTGCTTAATAGCCCTTCAAATCCCATTAAACTCACTGAGATTTAATTCCAAGAACATGGTGAGTAAGATCTGGACACATACATCTGTAATGCAAGAGTGAAATACGTATGGCCTGAATGATGTTGAAAAACTACAAATGCCCCTACATACATATCCTGCATATGATGGCAGGAAAAACAGATTGCTCAAAACCAGTCTATATTTATAGTTTTTTAAATATACTTTTATATACTTTATTATTATTGTATGTATATATACAATATACACATACAACAAAATTCACATAACACCCAGAGACCAGACCCAACAAACATGCCCACATAACAATCCCCCATCCACATCAGTTAGACGTCAACATGATTTTCGTTGTACTAGAAGCCAATGAATATTAGAATCAACATGTCACACCTGTACATTGTGTTTGGCATGTTTTTCATGCATTATATCTAGTTACCATTGAGGTCACTATGGATACATTTCATTAGTACATGTGAATTTACTTGTGTTTCACTTTAAGATTTAAAATAAACACCACTAAATTGATTACACAGGCTGGAATTTTTTTTTAAATAGTGAGGGGCAGGGCAATATTAACCTACAATGATAAAGAGAAACCACATAACTACATTACGTATATGTAATTTGATACATTTACAGCAGTAATAGATATAACTGATTTTTAATCAATGTATTCCTCCTGCTTCTAATCAAACAAATCCCTTTTAGAAATATTTAAAAATCTGTTAGTCACACAAAACATAGAAAAAGAAGAAAATTGTATCATCATCTACAGCAGTATTAGATAACCCTTTTTTGAGCCAGTGCACCCAATTCTGGGCCTAGTTAGGTGGGTCCCAGCTGATCTTAAAACTAAGCCTGTTCAGATCTGATTAGGTCTCCCCCAAAGGGAGACCATAAGAAATATTTCAAGAATTTGGCCTAAATCAGGAAAAAAAAGTCTCAGAAGAAAGTACCGGGAAATCCCCCTTCCAGCTTCTTGCCAAGAATATTGGATATGTCCATGAAATTACCAAGAATCATACTCAACTGAATTATCATGGCCTCTGGAAGGGTAAGATGGCATATATGATGGATCTTCTGTAGTTTTACCTCCTTGACAGGATAGGCAGACAATGCATGATTGATTCAATGTTACCCAGTGAACTCCATGATTTATCGAGGGCCTGAATCTGCATCTTCCAAGTTCAATAGCTTAACCACGAAATGGGGAGCTCATCTCTTATTCAGATATTCAATTCAGTGAGCTCTTTTACGTTAACTGCAAAGTTTAAGATTGCGTGATATTACACTTACCTAAAAGAAAATTCAAGTAATAGTTTGTAGTATTCAATGAAAGCTAAGGCTGTTTTTAGTAACTTATAGCTCTATCCCCTTCTTCAAATTCCATTTATCAGGATGACTTTGGGCATATGACAGAGACAGAATTATATGCCCAATATATAAATTTCTGCTTGCTGATTTCAAGAGATGAGTTTGACATTGTTTGGTCTCGGACTGACTGTTTTACATATTCATTGTTAAGTATAAACTCATGGATGTTAATATTACTTTCACTTGTTTGTATTTAAAGGTAACAGATTTTTCACTTTCTGTTTTTATTCTTATAAGCTCCTCTAAGTCCCCTTTTAAAGATGGAGAATTCCTCGTTTAAATACAATCCATTCTAAATTGAATTTGCTATCATTTAATTGCTCGCTGTGCTAGATTTATATTTTGCTTTAAACTGTAATTCTAAGGAAGATTCTATAACTCTACATGCCAAAAATTGTTCACAACATAGCAAACCTTACTTCTTGAACATATCTGCTTCTCTTACTGTACCTATTCAACTCTGTATAATTAAAAGGTACATTATAATTATATGAATTGTAACCTCCCTACGCCTGTAAAACAATATGTGAAATATAATAATATTTTGCAACCAATACTTAGAATGCGTTTGCTAATTATATTTTTCTGAAGAAGTGTTTTGTAATAAATCTAGGAGGATTTAAAGCAATGAAACTTTAAACCTGGTATAATCCTAAAACAGAACATAAAACAAAATGTGGCTGCATGCTTGAAAAGCATTTTCTACTACAGTAATTTAGTATGTACTTACATGGAAAAGTTATAACATGAAAGAAAAAGAAACCATACTAAAATGTAACTGATTCTACTCTAATGAGAGACCACACACTGCTAAAAGGGCAAGATAAGGAATGCCTATTAATGTAATTTAGTCTTTCTTCAAACATTATGAAAAGCATAAACACCTGTAAGGAGCCTTTTCACCTGAACACAGTAATGTTGGGGGATGGGTCCTGAATAACACAAGAAGTTTACTTCTTGGATTTTCCAGCAACACCCCAGAGAGAATTTATACAAAGGTGTGTAAAATTCCTGGAAATTCAACAAATATTAGAGGCAGTTGTACTAGCTAGTATTAATTCCAATCCCTCTATGAAGAAAATATGCATAATTTGGGGAGACTAAGCAAATATTTGTAGTATCTCACACAGAGACCATTTAGTAAAGCACTTAACTCATGGTGAGGTAGCTTGGAAGTCATATTTCTCCACTCATAGTAGAAGGAATCAAAGGGTGGTTATGGAATACTACTTATCCGATTTTATGATTCAACATGATGTATTAAGCAAATGCAACTTGAAAAGCTTCTGAGATGTGGACAATCAACCTGATGTCCTCCAGGTATTTTGAATTTGTGAAATGCAGCACGGGTATATAATTCTGCCTGTATTGTGTTGTGGTGAAGTACTGGACTGGCTCTAGGGAGACCGATGTTGAAGTCTATCCTTAGCAATGGAAACTTCTTAGATAACTTTGGGCCACTCACTCTTGCTTAGCACAGCCTATGTTAAAGATTGACTGCTGTAGATAAAAGGGGAGAATACTATGCTTGTCATTTTGAGCTCCTGGATGAGAGATAGGATACATATGTATCAAATGCAGAAATTCCACTAAATCTTGATTATTATCTATGCTAACTCATGGGAACAGAAGTTCAAGATACAATGAAGCCACCAAACTGCCTAATTCTATAGTAAGATAAATATCTGTATTTGAAGGCTAACATAACAATAGAAATAGAAATAATCTTTTTTTTTTTTACCACTGTTCAATTCTGTCCAATTCTTGGACACTGCCTGGCGAAGTCCCTGCACTTTCCTTGGCAAGGTCCTTCAAGACTGGTTTGCCATTCCTTCCTTTCTAGGGCTGAGAAAAAGCGACTGGCTCAAAGTCACTCAGAGCTTCGTTCCTAATCTGAAACTAAAGCTCATGATCTCATGGTTTTTAGCCTGATGCCTTAACCGCTATTTCAAATTAATTCTCAAACTACAGATCAGAATATATTAAAATAGAAGATACTTTTTCCTACATTATAGATATCTGTGTTTATGAAGAGTGGATTCTGAACACATAACTTGTTTCCATAACCGTTCACGCATAACCATACATGTAAAAACTAGATTTAAGGATATGTCTATTTAAAAAAACAAAAACAAATATTTTATCAAATTCAAAAGTCATTCAATAATGAATTTAAGGTTTGGAAAAGCTACACATTTCTGAGATAGCCCTCTTGCCAATTATATAGGCATGTAAGAGCAATGTGGTACAGTGCTTAAGGTGTTGGAACATGGAAATTTAGATTCTGGTCCTCCCTTAGGCACAGAAGCTCACTGAGTGATTTTGGGTAGTTACTCTCTCAAATCTAGTCTATAATACCTAAAAAAAATTAACTTGCACTGAAGTAAACCAATAGATTTGGTCCATAATGTTCAGTGAAGACGCCTTCATATTGTAATGATCTGATTCAGGATGATGATGATGATGATAATATAGGCTTGCACAATAAAAAAATCATTATTCCAACATGTAATTAACCTGATTGCCATTTTAAAAATCTACAACTAATTTCCACATATAAGAATAGACCAGGTCTGGACCTAAGGCACAGTTAGGAAGGCTTTCCCCCAATTATTTTCTGTTTATTGTAATTTTCTCATTAAAAGATACTGTAGTTCATTCTACTTTGTCCCATTTTCCTCCCTGATCCTTTATCAACATTTAGTGAGATTCAGGCTTATGCTGAACTATTGAAATGCTGGGTTAAAAGAAATAAATGGAATGAAACTTAGAAAGATTGCTTCACATATGGGTACTTGAATAAGTGAGTTATTAACTCATTTTAGCCACACACAATTAATATACAAAGGAAGCCATTTTCTAGAAATGGCCATGCAGAGTTGGCAACTCTTCCTAGAATATTTTCACCCCTCAGGATAGACAGAATAAAATGAGGTCCCAGACACATGTTTTTCAATTTCTGCTGCTGCTTGAAGCAAGGGTTTTGAAAAAGAGATGAGAAAAGTATTTATTTATATGTCACTGATATTTCCAGGAGTCCATGAAAATCAAATAGTCAGTTCAGTTTTGAAAAAGTTCCTATGTGGGAATGCAAAATATCCAAAATAACCAAAACTAATTTAAATCAGATCAGTTTATCCAAATCAGCTTTTTGAGTTGAATCTGAAAACCAAACATTCACACCGTCTTTATTTCAATTTCTGAAACCACTTGCCTAATTGTGTATCAGATAATAATGCTCACTACCCCCAGCTTCCCATCCAGGGAATGATATAAAGTATCATCAAAGTATATAAAGATAGTCCAATTCTATTAGCACTGTCCATTTTTCAAACTACTGTCCCAAGTGTGTTGAATTGCAGCTCAGATAATTCCTAGCCACTATGGCCACTTGTCACATTTAACTACAGTATGCTCAATCTAGAGGTGATCTAATTAGGGAAGGTCAAAGTACACATATAGAGACATCATTTGTGAATTCCTAGTAATTGAGAGAAATAAGTAAGTGTATGGCAAATACTATGTGGAAACCCTAACTCTCTTCAGCAGGTATCCAAATTCCTAAAACAACAGCAACTTCTACAGGTGACATGTTAGAGTATACATTGTTGTTGTGGCTATTTTTCACAGGTTATGATACTAGCTACATAAGGATTGTCAAATATGCTGATTTCTCATCCTCACTTGCACTCTTAGCAATAGGAGTTCCAGAAGCGTGACACCATATGCTTCAAACTATAATAATGCAGCCAAAGAAAAACACATTTAAACTGTCAACATTGAACAGAAGCAGTTTACACAAGTGTTAAGACTGTAACATGCAGCAGGTTATGCCAAAATGAACTCTACTGTGGTACGTTCCCTGTGGAAAATGTCTAGCTGTGCTCTACAAACATGGACAGAGACTCCTTCTCTCCAGCAAACTTAGCCTATTTACATGTTAGGATTTGGCACAGGAGTTTGCATGCCTTCTGGGTTAAAAATTAGAAGGGCTATATAATATTGTGTAAACAAGGTTCAATCAACTTCACTGCATAAATCGTGTATTCCAGGCTGGTGTATTTTTTGTCTCTGGAAGCTACTGAAGAGATAAGCCAATTGGAAAAAGACCACAGAGTACATAGGGCTTTGGTATGGTTATCAGCTTTCAAAATGGTTGGTTTCCTAGGCTTAGCAGACATTCAACAAGCTAAGTCTTTCACAACCACAGAGAAGCAAGAAAGAGGGGAAACTCTTAACAGCAAAAGTGGGACAAAGCTCTTAGGCTCACAAGGCCCTTGAAAGGAAAGCCGGAGACCACAGAAATCATTACCTGTCAGCAAGATTCTTTGGTCTGAAGGGGATACTCGGGCCTTGGCCCCTGGGCCATTCAAGTGAGCAGGGGCCGAAAGCATGAGTCCCTCTCCTCTGCCAAGAAGTGGCCTGCAACTCCCAGTGACCTTGGTGCGGGAAGATGGGGGGGACATCCCAGCTGTCCCACCCCGGCCTTTCATGCCCAAGGAGAGCAGGCGTCCTTTGTACATCCACTTCTGCAGCTTCCGTACAGTCACAGCGGGTGGCTTGAAGGGGCCTGGGGAGGCATCTGCTCGGGGGTGCTGGGGTCTTCCCTCATGGCTACACCTGGTTGCCCTTGCTGGATCCACCATTTTGCCCTGGGCTCCATACAGCTCAGGAGCCAACAACTCCTCCAAGTCTTCCTGGAGCCCTGAAGGATGTGCTTCACCAAGGCCTTGCCTGCCCAGGCTCTTCTCACAGCCGCTGTCACCAGAGCTGCGGGTGGCAGCTGCCAGGAAGCAGGTTTCTCTACTGGTGCCAAGTTCCTGAGGTTCAAGCAGCAGGTGGCCACGAGGCTCCAGTGGCTCTGGAGGCAGAGATGGGAGCGCACCTTCGCTCCGACATCTGGGCAGGAGCAGCAGTTTGGAAGCGGAAGGCTGGGCATAGCACAGGCTCTCCAGACTCTTGCTGATGCCCTGGCGCCAGATGGGATTCTTGGCTGAGCCTTGGGCACTGGGATCGGACCTTTGCAAAGGGGAGCATCCATCCCCGCAGGAGAAAGACCAGCGTAAAGCATCCCTCCCTGCAGCCTCAGAGGCGGGCTGGGGCGAGGGTCCTCCAGCGGTGGGGCTGGCCGGAGGCAGGTCGTGCATGGCGTGGATCAACAGGTAATAGGCCTCCTGCAGCTGGCTTCGCAGTTTGCCGGTGCTTTCTCTCGCCCTGCTGCCGCCGCCAGCACCCGGACCGGCGGCCGCGTTGCCTTCCTTGTTCCCCCGCGCTGCTTCTTCAGGCGTTCGGGCCGTTCCTTGGAAGCCCCAGCCAGGCAGCCTCTGGTTATCGTAATAGTCGTCTTCTTCGCTCCCGCCACCGCACTCCAGGGCCGGGCCCGGTTCCGAGCCCCTCGGGAAGAAGGAAGACGAAGAGAAGCAGAGCTCGGCGGCCGGAGGAGGCGAGCGGAGTTCCGGGGGGCTCAGCTGCTGCAGCGCCCTGCCTTCCGCGCGCTTTCTCGGGGGACAAGCGCGGACCACGGCGGCTCCCGGCAACCTTTCTCCGGGCATCTCCGCCTTTCCCCACCGGGACCAGGCAGCCGATTCCCGCAAGCCCAGTCCCTCCAGCGGGGACACGCGGAGCACTTCACAAGCGCCCACCTGGCTCCCCAACCCGGGACACGCTTCGCTCGCCACTCCGTTTTCCAGGCAGGGGTGATGGAGGCGCAGGTTCTGCTGGCTTTTCCCTCCAAGGGTTCCGGCGACCCTGCCGCCTCTCTCGCCGGGGTCCCCGGCAGCGGCGGCTTCTCCGGCCCCTGTGGCTACTCGCTGCGACCTCCTACTTCGCAGCTTGGAGAAAGTCCTACGCAGAGGGTCAGCCATGCCTGGTCGTCTCCTTCAGTTCGCTGCCGCCGAGCGCAGCAGAGGTGCCGCTGCTTGGTGGCGCCTTGAGCAAACCGGAGGCGGAGGCGGCGGCGGCAAGGACAAGCGCAACAGCTTGGAGCGCGGCCGGGTAGAGCACGCCATGATCTTCTCTAGTTGGTCCTTGGGCGCCTCTCGCTCTTTACCGCCGCTGTTGCTGCTGCCGCCGCCGCTCGGGCTTACATACTTGGCATAACTGAGCGGGGTGAGAGGGCGCTCCGCAATGCGCATGTCTTACTGCCAAAGCAGCTGGGCTGAGGGCGCTTTTTTTTTTTTTTTTTTTTTTTTTTTTTTAACCGGAGCGCGCGCGGGCCTTGCCTTCCTCGCGTTCCAGCCCCCAGGCTGCCCAGCCTGGGCCGAGACGTCGGGGGAGAAGGGGAGGAGAGAGAGGGAGGCCTGGTTTTCCCGGCTCTTTCCCCCCTCCCTGTCGCACCCCCCCACCCGCCCCGCCGTCGCCGCGCGCCACCTACACACACACAGTCAAAAACACGCGCGCGGGAGCGGGGCGCTGAGGCGAACCCTTCCAGCCTTCGCCCCCCCTCGCTTCCCTCTTCCAAACTTAACTCTTTCCTCGGCCCTCGAATAAATAAATCAGTAAAGCCATGGGTGCCCGAACCCAGCGAGAAGCCCAGTTGGATCAAACCCGGTTCTTTTGGGGAGAAGCCTCTCCTGCCGCCTTCGATCCTGGGTGTTTTTAAAATAAGTATTGAACAATCTGTTGCAATGATCCTCTAACGCTCAATCTCCTTGCTATGTAAGAGAGTAGGTACAGATAGTCCTCCAGGTAGGACCACAATTGAGCCCAAAATTTGTGTTGTTAAGTGAAATACAAAGCGATGCAACAAAGGAACTTCTTCCCCCTCAAGAAATTCTCAAAGTTGAAATGTGCAGCTGACAAATACAGGCAGTCCTTGACTTACAACAGTTTGTTCAGGGACTGTTCAACTTTTTCACACTTAACTATTTGGGCAGTATCCCCATGGTCACATGATCAAAATTCAGATGCATGACAAGTGGTTCATATTTATGACGGTTGCAGTGTCCTGGTGGTCATGTAACCAGCTTTTGCGACCTTCTGACAAGCAGTCAGTGGGGAAGCCAGATTCACTTAACAACTGAGCTACTAACTTCACAAATGCAATAATTCACTTAAGAAATATGGCAAGAAAAGTCGTACAATGGGACAAATTGCTTAACAAATATTTCACTTAGTAACACAAATTTTGGGCTCAATTGTCATAACTCGAGGACTACTGTACCTACTTCTTACACAGCAGGGGAATGAGGATCAATGCAACAGATTGTTCAATACTTATTTTAAAAACACCCAAGTGTCTTGGAGAAGGGCAGCCAAGTAACTTGTTCTGATGGATAAGACCTTTCATGTACTCTCCCACACACAATCCGTATGTATGTGTTCCCATGAGACTCGCACTGGTGCAATTATGAAATGGGACATTAGTTTTCCAACCATTTTATTTGGCTTGCTTGGAGTGACCCAGAAGATTTCTGAACTTGCGCTATGCAGAAACTAAGAGATAAGGTTCAAAAGTGAAATGGCTTCTTCCAACTATAGAGATTTGATTCTGTCCCATCAAGTCATTTTCGACTCCTAGCTACCATATGAATTTTCTCTGTGACAATCTATCTCTAAACTGTTCTTTCAAGTTTCTCAGTGTTGCACTCTGAATATGTTGGCTATCCTGTTTTCTTTCCTTCCACCTTTCCCAGCAGTACAGTAGATCCTTTCCCAGACAGCTGGGTCTTCACATTATGTGTCTGAAGTAGGAATTTAACTATAAAGAAAGAAGCTAAATTTCTCCCCCTCCCCCTCCCTCTCCCACTCACCCACCCACCCAGCTGCTTAAACCAGAACAGAATCACAGCCCTTACTTTTCAAAATTAAAAACATCAGCCAGCTTTTGAAATCACTTCTTTTGCTCCTAAACATAGGGCAGTCTGTTCGGTCTCATATTTTGGAATACACTGTGAATCTGCAATATCCTCTTCTCATTAATCACCACCAGGAAAAGGGTCTCAACTGCCTTTGGTTCTGCCAGAAAGCCTTTTTTATTCATATTGATAAAGCAGCTGGCCATCCAGAGGACTTGGCTGGGGCAGCTACTGTCTCCTGGCCCTTCTGAGGTTAAGTAAGGACACTGTATGCTTAGACAGTATCTGAAAAGACTGGAATCCTGTGCCAGAGGAAACTGCAAGGTAAGGACTGAATTAATTACAAAAGGAAGTGAATTATACAATAGTAGGGGTGGGCAGGCAAGGTTTCCTCAGCTTTCTACTTTCCTTGCTTTTGTTATCTCCCTCCCTCCCACCCCTCCCTCTAAAAACCACTTATTTTGTATAATTGTTACTGCTTTTGTTTTCCTATCCTGAATTAGGAGAATATTATTACTCCCAAAAGTTAACAGGTCATTTTGGTAGGCCCAGACTCTCAGGAAAGAGTTTCAGTGACTATATAATTAAAATAGAACTGTTTTCCAATTGATATCAAAAATTGTGAAAAGATTAGAATTAAACAATCATTCTAATTATCCTGGCAATTGTCACGGCTATAAAATTATGCACAAACATGTATTTTTTGCATTTTTTTTCCTGATAATTTGAAATGTTGCTTTTGGTGGGGAAACAACATATTCAAAAAAATATAAAGAAACAACAGCATGCATCCAGAAAAAGATATAATGATTAGTCTTATATTCTTTTAATATCCACAAAGAATGCTGTAAAGGAGCTGAGATGTTTTTGTCTCCTTTCTTTAGTGGCACATTCATTAGTGCACTATGCATAAATATCCATAAATGCTGGTAAACCTGCTGCAATATAATGTAACATGAATTAGACCTAATAAGTACACAGTGTACTCTAAACATGATGCAACAATTAGTTCTTCCTGGTATTTAACTTTCAAACCAGATCTTTTCCCTCCCACACCTACATAAAAGAAAGAATCATCAGGTGATGGTGGAGTTTCAGAAAGTGTGTGTATGCTTTTCTTGTTTGTTTTTGCGTGAGGATACTAACGAAGAAGACAAACATGCAACAGCTGGCTTTGTGTAGCAGCAAATGTGCCGTGGAATTGATCACAATGTAGTCTGGAGGAAAAACCTTTTGAACAGGCTTCACAGTGATCTTAAAAATTCTGCCACTTGTCTCCCACTGACACAACTTCATCATGGGAGATCATTTGATTGAAAACAACTTTGAAACAGGGTACCAGATGTCCCCTATTTAAAATGGATGGCCTTTATAGAAGTCATTTATAAACACAACATCTTCATAGAACAGCCTGTTGCCTGCTGATTTATCTTCATCTTTTAATATAAGCTAAAGTGCCAGCTACAAAGAACAACTCACTTATTCAAGTTCATTGAATGCTCTTTGAATAGGACATTTTTTAAAAAATAGAAAGGAATTACCAACTTTAATTTTTGGTGCAGATGAGAAAATAAACCACTCAAATTGCACTGAGAACTCAAGAGATTGATCACTTATTTTTAACCCTGTATACATAACCCTATATATATGTGTATATATGTGAAAGAATAATCATTTGAATGAGTAGCAATCAGGCAGACCTACCAGCCGAACTCTTAGGCTAAAGATTATATTTTTGACAGCCACCTGAAGGTGTTTTTCTCCTGTCATGGGAAATATATAAATATAAATTGTGTTGGTCCAATATTTATTTATTTATTTAATTAATTTAATTTATATACCGCTCCCTCTCCCTCAGGACTCGGGGCAGTTTACAGCCAATAAAAACAAAATAGAAATACAGAATACAGTTAAAATCAATT
>JAEANM010005017.1:0-20087 GCA_017656035.1 Myanophis thanlyinensis
TTAAACAGCAGGGGGGAGAGGACCGACCCCTGAGGCACCCCACATACTAGGGGCCTCGAAGTCGACCTCTGTCCTCCTGCCAACACAAACTGCGAACGGTCGGAGAGGAAGGAGGAGAACCACCGTAACACAGTGCCTCCCACTCCTAACCCCCCCAACCATCGCAGTAAGATACTGTGATCGACAGTATCAAAAATGATCTCTTCATCCCATATTCTGTCCTTACCTATAAACAAATACTTAAACCCTTCTTATTTAGTCTGATCAGCAAAAACTCATTAAGTGTTACCAGATAACAATATATCTAGTTTAACTTTGATCTTACACACCAAATTTATATTCCCTCTTCTTATTTTTAACAATCTTTGTTCTTTAATGTTTTCAAATACCCACCTGAAAATCTGTGTGGGTGAAAATAATTCTCTTAACTAAGAATTTAAGGTGTTAGAAAGTTGTATTCTAGACCAGGGGTGGGCAATTGTGGCTTTTTTATGACTTGTGGACTTCAAATCCCAGAATCCCTGGGCAAGGCAATCTAAATAAAATGGAGGAAATGTTTTGAGGTATAAGGGTTAAGCCAGGGGGGAGTAACTATGGCTCTTTTATGACCTGTGGACTTCAAATCCCTGAATTCCTGGGCAAGGCAACCTAAATCAAATGGAGAAAACATTGTGAGGTATAAGCGTAAGGAACCCTTACACTTCAAAATGTCTCCTCCATTTTATTTAGGTTGTCTTGCCCAGGGATTCTGGGATTCGAAGTCCACAAGTCATAAAAGAGCCACAATTGCCCACTGCTGTTCTAAACCAATGCTTTGTAAACAGTTACGCTAATGATACTCTAGGATTCCTCTTTGAGTCATATACCAAAGCTCCATGATAAATTTATTAATATTCTTTTTTCTGATGATAGGGTTTTAATGATGTAATTTCAAATTGGTTTGTAAAGACTGTTACGAAAGCTACATAGCTATCTTAGACTTATCAAAGTTATTTCACATTTTCCACCCAATATTCATTCTCAACTGTCTCCCTGGTAAATGACATTTTGTAAACAAAAAACTTTAGATATCAGTGCCCAAACAGTCTTGGAGTTATTGATAAAAAGTAGATCTTTACACTGGCTGGCTAACAACAGAACTATTTTTCAATCTGGGATCAATCCTTTAAATGAGACTTACCTTCTAAGAAGGACTTATTCTAGAGCAAGGTATGAGTTGTTGGATTCCATAGCCAAATATCGGCACTTTCATCACCTGCCATACTGTATGTGTAGTGCCCCAGCCATCAAATATATTGTTCATGTTTTATTTGATTGTCAGCTCTATGCCTCTTTTAGGCTTAGATATCTAACAACCCCAATTGAAAGGAAAACCCAAAACCATTCACTGAGACCCAAAATCACAGATTGTCCTATTTCTTCCAAGGCTTTTATGTATATATTATGAGCAGAACAGCAAAGCATTTTAGAACGTGTTATATTGCAAAGATCAGGGTATCATATACAAGGCATGTATTTATCCGAATGCTGATTTTTTTTTGTATTTACCAGCTATGTATTTTATTATTGTATTTTCTTTTTATCTATTTTACTCTGGAATTAGATTTTGTATTTACCCCTATTTTACTTTCTTTGATATGGTCATAAGGTTAATAAAGTAATAAACCATTAGTAGTTTACTATCTAAACTCTTTTCTACGGAGAAGGGAACAAAGAGAGTATATTTATTTTATTTATTTTATTTATTTATTTTATTAAATTTATATACCGCCTCTCTCCCAAGAAGGGACTCGGGGCGGTGTACAACCATCTAAAAACAGAAACAATGAATCAATAATAATTAAAAACAAATTAAAAGAATTAAATTAGGTGGTTGATTAAAAATTATAAAAATTATAAAATTTAAAACCAATTACAGACCCCAAATAATTAATGCTAGGCCAGACCGGCCTGTTGGAACAAGTAAGTCTATAACAAACAATATTTGTGTTAGGAAGGAAATAGAAATATGGACCTAGAAAAAGTAGTTAATAAGCAAAGGACAAGAGCTGTCTGATTTAGTAACTCTTATAACAACAATTTTTACATAATTTTTTCTATTTTTTTTATTGCAGATTTGGTATGGTCTAGTTCTATCCAGAACTAGAATCACTGAATGCCGGGGGAGCCAGTACAATTTTTGTATGGATATGCTTACAGACATACATTCTTCCTGTTTTTAGAGCATTTTATGGTACTTGAAAAAAGCCTGCAGGGATAAGTGTCCCAGTTCTCAAGGAATTATCATATGAATGACTACAGGTAATAATTTTATTTTTTTCTAAACAGTATTAATGTGCTATATAAGAACAATGCTTTGATAAAAAATTATCCCAAAACATTGATTTATTGGAGCAGCTAGAAAGAAGGGCAGTCCATTATAGCTGAATGCCCATTAAATTTATATAATTGAAAAAATATAAATATATATAGCACTTGCTTAATTATTTAATTACATATATTTGTGTCAATATACAATTACACAAATGAGTAACTATCTCAATTGGGTTACTATCTAAATCATAAATGGCATGAAATGTGTTATCTGAATTGCTTTAGAAACAGCACTTTGTACATTATTTGGGAATATAAAAATGTATCTGTTCTACTGAGGTTCATTGAATAAAAAGTCAGATTTAGCTGTAATTAATAATTTATTGTTCTGAATTTATATATTTTTGAAGTACAAAAATTATTTAATCAGTGTGCATGCATGCAATAATCCAAAGAATGACAAAGCCTTTCATTATTGTCATTAAAATGAATAGCCTTGAATCCTTTTGAGACATTTTGAGATTTAATATACTAATGATATAAATAAATAATCATGATTTGAGGTTTTAGAGATATGGAGTCTATGTAATAAGATGTTTCAGTTCACATCAAAAAATACTAAAAGACTTGTCCTTCACTGACCGTAAACAATGTATTATTTTAAAATATCAACTATTGCATTTCATGAATTAGTAAAATATGGAATTCATGGTTATTTTATGGTACTTCTGGATAGTGCAGAAGATTCTGTTCAGTTGTCATGGTCAACTATCTTGTGTAGCATATTTAGGATTGAATACTTTCTTGATATTTGAAGAATGATGCATTTAGTCTTTCTTGAAATTTCTTTGATGGTCCTATCAGGGAATGCTTGTTGGTATGGTTTATCTATGGTTCATTCAGCAGATCTGTGATGACAGAGTTATGGATTTGTTTGTATCTAGCTTAATTCTTGGTGACTTCATGTTACATGTTATGGAATAATTATTTTATAACCAATAAATAAAGAAAGGTAAAGCAATACAGACAAAATTTATTAGCCATGATATCATAGACCCTGTCCTATATGACAGGGTTAAATTTATTTTAGTATTTATAGCTTCATGCACAAACAGAACAGAGTAAATTTATTTCATTGGCTACATGTATTTAACAAAATGTTACATCGTTATGTATATGTATCTACATGCATAGCTTTTTGTTCTCCAATAATTCAAAATTCACTTTAAAATAATTTTAAAAAATCACTGTATTGTTTTAAAATCACTGAACTGCCACCACATTTTGTAACTATCTTGACATGCTTGGTGAATTTATTTCTTTGCTTGTTTATTAGATTACCACCTTCCCACAGTTCGGAATTCACAACTCTGAATCACTATAAACCAAGTATTATGGTAGTCATTTTCTTGTATATTACTTTCTTGTCAAAAGATCCAGTCCATCACTCCTCAATGATTGTTGTAGGGAAACAGGAAGCGAGAAAGAGAGTCTATTGTCTTGAGTTCCAATATAAAGGACAGAATATATTAAACAAGACCACAATTGTTAATATGAGCTTTTATAAACAATGGAAAATGAGTTTGTCAAAGTGTGGTGATATGAAATAAATAAAATCCGCCGTGCTGCTGTGGTAATGAAAATTGCACTTTTAGTGATAACTTGAAGGCAGCAAAAGAGTTAGGAACAACATGGGGGATTTTTTATGGGAAGTTGGGATTGGTTAAAAGAGTGGGGTGCAGTGGGGGGAATTAGACAGTTTGGGATCAACTGCTACTAATACCCACAAGGAGAAGATCCAAAGAAGCAGAAAGACCCAAGTTTTATTTATCACAAGTGGTTGGTTGCAAGAGTAGTTTATTGAAAACCCTCCATTAACTCTACAGGCAACTGAACAGCAGTTGCATTTTAGCACAAACATATTGTTGTATTATCAGGCAAGAAAATAGTTAATCTTATGGATTTTGGAGCAATTAACATATTTCATTGTAGCAGGGAGGCTTGGCATAGTTTTTACCTGAATGATGCTGGCACAGTTACCTGGCTGAAAGAATCAATCACATAGAGTAGCTATTATCTTTTGATTTGTAATTATGCTTTGAACAACATGGAAAAAAAATCATCTAGTTCACAAGAAGGTCCTTTTTATACGTTTTGTTTTGTCTGGTGAGTCTTAGACTAATGAGCAGATTCTTGAAATTTTGCTCTGTTTGCCTCAGCTGTAGGTTGATGTTTCTATTCTTAATTTGCAACTACCAGCTATGTTTTGGGAAGAGTGAGGTGGGTGGAAGCCATGGTTCCTTTAACAAACTCCATTGTCTTTCTTGATGACAGTATGACAATTATTTGCTTCTGCTTATTTCTATGATGGTTTTAAATTCTGAATCTAGCCTACAGATCTGGTATTCCCTGGTAGTTTCCCACCCTCATACTAAAAGACCCTGATTAGCCTTTCAAGGTCAGCTACGTACTGCCATCTAGCTGGCCATTAATGTATTAATGATCATAAATCAAACCATTTAAGAAATGAGTCCCTTTGAAAAACAAGGAGACTCTTATAATAGAGACAGCAGCAAGAAGAGAAATGAAATAATACTGTGAAAAAAACTAAGTGGATTTGGCATTCCTACTTGTTAATAGGCAAGTGGATTTTTGTCATGATGCACATAACCAGCTGCAAATGAAGTGCTTTTTGTTTTAGCATAGATACTGAGCAGAGGTTTAAGCTTTCCCTTAGGAATAATTTGATGAAAACATCTGCCTCTAATTTACAGGCACCTGAAAAGCAAAAACGAGAGAGAAAATTTAATTATGGAATCTAGATTCAGACAATGTGGTTAAATGAAGGGAACAAGGTTTAACATTTTGTACTTTGAAGGATGCGTGACCAAAATAATGTCACAGAAGGTGCTATGTATTTTTATTTTTAAAAGTCACTTTCACATTTTCAGTCTGATGCCAATTTTAGATACTTTAAACCTCTTTTTGTAGCTTGAGGAGCCAAAGAACAACAAATGCCGGCGGTGGTTAGCCGTGTGTTACAGTAGTCTGAATGCTAGATAAGATTCAGGAGAATGGATTGAAATCACTGTTTTACCATGAAGTTCTGACTTTAAGCCAATCGTTTTATCTCAGGCATCTCATAGGGTCCTTGTGATGAATAAATGCTGGTATGGTGAAATAGCTAACAATATTAATTATTTAATCCTGTATAAAAAAAAGAATTATTTGGACTTTGAACAAACTTAAGTCCAAAATGCAAATTATAAATTAATATTAGAAAATTATTCATGTAGAAATTTTGTCTACTACCTGTTTCAAGGCTAGGAAACGGTGATGGTGGCTATTAGTGTACTTCAGATAATTCCTGCTTCCTAATTTAAAAAAAAATGTTACTTTATTTAGATACTTTTGGCTAACAATAATAAATTAGAAACTGGCATGCTGCAGAATAAGCAGTCCATTTTTAGAATTAATTTGTTTGCAAGAATGCCTGGCATACGCCTTCTTAGAAAATGATGGATGAGTGGATCCTGGTCCTTTCTTAGGCAGTATGCCCATCTCTCTGCGGAGGGGAGAGTGGAGTAGACAGTAGCAGTAATAGTAGTAGATATCCTGAAGATCTCTAGAGATTGTGACTCCAACCCACAACCAGCCATGTTGTGAATGTGCAACTGCCCAGACTAGCCATTTCACAAGAAACAAATCTCATGGCATATCCTAAAGATTTCAATTTGTCCATTAACAAAGCAAGTTAGTTAACTTTATATCAGTCGGTAGATTAGACCAGAAGAACAATGCCACATGAACATTAGAACTATTTTGGTTATCATAGAATCTTTCAAGTCTACACTTCCCACCCCCTTATTATACCAAGGAGAATCAGGAAAGCCATCTCGCTGAGTTCCTTTTGAATATTACCTTGTTTTCCAGGGCTTAATTTTTTTTTTAACCCTTTGGTCTAGCTAACAGTTCTTAGATATTTCCATCAAATCCTCTTCTTTATTCTCTACACTTTATTTATTCATCTCTACTATGCAGATGGAGACGCGGTGGCTCAGTGGCTAAGATGCTGAGCTTGACGATCAGAAAGGTCAGCAGTTCGAATCCCTAGCACCACGTAATGGAGTGAGCTCCCGTTACATTCCCCAACTTCTGTCAACAAGGCAGTTCGAAAGCATGTAAAAATGCAAGTAGAAAAATAGGGACCACCTTGGTGGGAAAGTAACAGTGCTCTGTGTGTCTTTGGCATTTAGTCATGCTGGCCACATGATCCCAGAATTGTCACCAGACAGTGCTGGCTCTTCAGCTAAGAAATGGAGATGAGCACCACCCCCTAGAGTCCGGAACAACTAGCACGTGTGTACGACTTTACCTTTACTTCTACTATGCAGATATTCTTCTAACTATAGAAAATATTTTTCAGATTCCATCACCGTGTGGGCTTTTTGCAAAGCTCTAAAAACTTGGCTATGTACAGTACCTGGGCCTGGGGCTTGGAATGTGTTAAGTGTTCTGTTATTTGGCTTCACTATTAATTAATAGTAATTAATCATCACAGCTATTGTTTGTATTTATTTGTTTTGTGATTTTATTGTTTTAATGTTTTTTAAATTGTTTTAATTGTTTTAGAATTTTAGAATTATGAGCTGCCTAGAGTCACTTTGTTTAGTTGGGCAATTAAAGAAATGCATGAATGGATGAATGAATGAATGAAAACAAACGAACAAATTCATTTTCTGATATACTCTACTCTGCACAAGGTATATTTTGTTTAGAAAATAACTTTAACACATCCTGCACTGTATTAAAACTTTAAGTCATCCTCATTCAAGTCAGTCATTGCCTAGTATTATTTAATTACCATGCTGAATGAAGTAGAATTAAGACAGAATTGACTTAATACATTAATGACTTGTACAGCTAGTCCTAATAAAAAAACAATAATAACAAGGATGAAGCATAATAGAAGGCTAAATTCTTAAGCAGAAGCCATTGGTTAAAACATGATAGAAACTAGGAGATCACGAGTTTTAGTCCTACCTGTAAGGCACAAAGAACCAGAATGACAACATGACCTGACCAAAGTTACTTCTTTATTGCTGCATGCCTGTTTATAACCATCTGATCAGACTGCATTCTCTTGGGAGCAGCAGATGGATAAAGGTTTCAGGGATACTGGTGGAGGTGAGATCCATGTTATTTCCTGCTGTGCAAGGACTCTAAGCTCACCTTCCTCTGGACAACCCCTCCCACAACTGGATTCTCCTTCCACCATACACTGTAGGCACAAGGCTATCTCGAAGACCTTGGGCCCATCATTCTCTCAGTCCTAAGAATGATACAGTGGGAACCAATTGTTGAATTTTGCCAAGAAAACTGACACTTGTTCAGGCAATCACCAGGAATCAAAACCAATTCAAAGACACAATTTAAAAAAAAAAAAGCAAATTCCTTAGATGTAATCTCTTTTACAGAAATGGCAGATACTAATTATTTAAAAATCCATACTTCCTAGTGGTTTCTGAGCAAGTCATAACCTACTTCCACCAAGATGCTACAAGCTTGAGCCAGATTCCATGTTTAGAAACCATCCTGAACTGAGGACACCTTCCCCCCAGAAAGCTCATTGCATTAATTGTGTTCAGTGATTATGTTATTCTGAATGACAGCTGAGAAGGAGCCAGAAAATGCGAAAGTAATTGTAATGCTGGGAAGAGTTTGAATTTTATTATTTGTTACTACATGACCAATATGATCAATTAAAAGCCTATGCTGCAAATGCATTCCAGACAGTTTCCACAATATGAAATTATTCTCCTAATTAAATTGATTCCCTAGGTTATTTTCATTCAAATTTTAGAGGAACTAAAATTCAATACATGTCCCATGCAGTCTTTTTTTTTTAAAATAGTTTTTTTTTTGCTTTTGAAATAACAGAACATTGCCGGCATCGGACAATATACTACTTTCTGGTAAGCGTCACACTGCAAAAGAACCTGCATATTAACAACAGGGAAACTTAGTAGGAAAATAACATATTGTAGTGTAATATTGTCAAATGTAAGCCCCCTGAAATTTAAAGGACTTTTTTTATATTCATAATCCAAATCTCATGGTAAAGGATAAGGATAAAATAAAAGCCAGTTTCTCAAGGTTATTTCATTTAATATTTTGATTAATCCTTACTGAAATGAATTATTTTAACCATTAGATTTGCTTAATCTGCCTAATAGCTTGTGAAAATTAGTTGGCATTTTATAGGGGGGGGGGAGTGTTTCCCTTTTCTGCTGTGGAGAAAAGAAGACATTAATGATGTATTTTCAGTCCCAGTGAGCTCTACTAAAATATTTCACCTGGGAATTGCTGATGAGGTTAGTTAGGAGAAGCAAGGGAAGAAGTTTTGACTTTGAGAAAACATAGAAAACCATCAAAGCATGCTACTGGACCTCTAAACATCCTTGTTCAATTAGAACTTATTAGTTAATATACATCGATTAACTTTTGGGGGTGCTTTAGCAACATGCCTATTGCAGTTGCCTTTTCTTCTTTTCCATTGCTCCAAACCTTGTGTATTTCCTTTTAAAAGCTTTACATTTATTTTCATTAATATTGAAACATAAGTTTATGGTGGTTATTATGCCACATCCAACTAATGGAGAAATTTCTTTTTTTTCTAATTATGGAAAAGGAATAGGTCCCAAGAGAAGCTAACGAGATTGCCTACTCTAAGAGCAGAATGAAAATTCAACAGGCGAACAAAGCACTCAGCAACTGGGGGAGAATCCCTATAGAATCGTAGAGAGGACATAGAAATAGTCAGTAGATTTATTTGCATTTTGTATGGAAACTATTAAAGAAGGACAATGTGTTATGGGATTTAAAGTACTGTAGTCTGAAAATATGCAGAGCAATGAGGCATGGTGGATGTTTGAAAAATGGAAATCTTGCTTTGAAATGAAGTCACTAATTTTCTATGTACCGTATAGCAAATAATCTCACTATTTGAGTTCAAACGTATGCAAATGTCTTTTTTTACTGGAGAAAAAAAACCCGCCCACCTGTGAATTATGACTTGTAGTAACTTTCGTGAAGTAGAGAATATTTGCCTTTTGGCACACATTTTTCCCCTAATGCAATATAAGAGGAGCTTTTATGTCAAATTTGTTACATTTATTTTGTATTCCTATGACATCTTGATTTTTGGAAAGAACTGGTCTGCAGAACTCATTTTTGCAATCATACAGCTTTCAAAGTGCAAACTATTTTGATATTATGCATATTAAAACTAGGAAAGGAAAAAATAATCAGTGAAGATTAAAATGTTTTTTTATTAAGCAAATATTTAAGTATTGTTAAGAGGAACTAGAATTAGTTAGAGTTGTAATTCATGCTTCAATATTTTAATTCACTAGATGCAAGAAATACATTTATTCAAGTTCCAAAGGTCTGTATATATAAACTAGAAAGATGAAAGAAACAACATATAGTTGGGAAAGTTTCAGCTTTTCCTGAATTAGACTTAATTTTTATTACAATACGAAAGGATAAGATAGTTTCGTAGACATCTGAGGATTTGATTGAATTATTTTTCTCTCCTTCCAAATCTTCACAATTACTTCATTTTTTCTCAGCAATAAAAAACAATGATTTTTTTTCTTTTCTGAGTTTCTTCCTTTCTTTCTGATTCCCAGATAAAATGATTACTGTAGAATGTACTATTTTTTTAATGTGCCCTGATTTTTGCATGCATGCGCTCACAGAGAGAAAGAGAAAGGAGAGAGGGAGGGGAGAGAGAAAGGCTTAAATATTCCTACCTTTTTAGTTTGCCTCAAGGTTGATTAATAATGTAAAGATCTACTTCCTGATTATTAGTGAATCTTTGGAAGAAACTCAAACCGTATCAGTCAGGGAAGAAATTAAAATATACAGCAAACCTACAGAAAGAAATAACTGAGTAAAATCAGAGAAGCCAATAATCTAGAGACGTGATGGTGAATCTATGGCATGCATGCCCAAGTTGGCACACAGAGCCACTGCTGCCGGCACACCAACAGTCACCCCAACTCATGGATTGTGCATGCACACACAGGTGTGACTCCTGTGTGACTGCGCATATGCACAACTCATGTACAAATGTACATGCGCACACAAGATCATGCATGAGTCGGGCATGACTATGCATGTGCTAAAAATGCTGTGTGCAAGTCGCTCATGACTGCTCATGCATGAAAAACACCACGCATGAGTCGCTTGTGACTGCGCATGTGTGAGACTCCCACCCAACTGCAGATGCACGTGCCACTGTGCATGCGCAAAAGATACACTAACATGCACACGCTCATATTCGGCACTCGGTGCCAAAAAATTTTGCCCTCACTGATCTAGAGAGTTACGGTGGCTGTTTTAGCCACTACCAGTTGTCTTTTGTATATACAATGCTCTTCCATTTACTGTCCTTTCTGTGTAATTTTTTAATTGCACGGATGTATTATTTAAACAATCATGATTCAACTTGCTACTTTTAAAATATGGTAGGGAAAGCTTCATAAACAAAAGTTTTGCAAAATCCTTTCTTGCTGACAGTGTGAATGAAATCCCAATAGCAGTTCTATTTTTAAAATCTTTTTGGTGGAGATATATTTTCTGCTTACATGAGCGTGTTTTCTGAGAATATTGATGGATGTGATAACGTCAAGGAAGCCTTGCTGGAGATTTTTGATGGAACATGTGTGGAAACCAATTCTGATCTGTTGTTGTGAGAAGCAGAGTAGCACGTGACAGTCTTTAACAGTCCTGTATAGTTTTCTTCCCAAATTCTACAACTTCTGTATTTCAGAAGGAACTTTAAAGCTGCAAATTAAACAAATAATTGTTCTCCTTCAATAGATTTTCTTTTTCAACATGGGACTTCAGCTGCATTTGTATAACTGAAAGGTTGCAGCTGAATCTGGTAGTATAATTCTACATTTGCACTGATTTAATTGCAGGGTAAAACCACATTATTATCCTTCAAAGGCCCAATGATACCCTGACTCTTTTCCTCCCCCCATATATATGGCAAAGAATCTCTTCACAGTAATGGCCATTAAGTCACTGGCAGCCTGACAACTAGATTGCAGGGTACTATTTCCTCTTTCTTTTTCCAAAAAAGAAAAAAGGAAGAGAGGCTGGCACACGTGTGACCTGATGAATCAGACAATGGAATATGTTGCAAAATAAGAATCAAGATTTGCCCACTTTATACATATATTCCTTGTTGACAATATAATCTGCATGGTAGTTGTACAAAAACTGTTATGAGACAACTGTGACAAAAATCAAACTTCCCAATTAGAGGTTTCTGTGATGCCAACATATTTAGTCACAGGCGAAGTTGTCATATTTCTATCAGATTTGGGCTTTGGTCTGCCTTTTTCAGGCATTTTGTACTAGAGACTGCAAAATCCTGATGCACTGTTGGATCTGGTATAAAGGAACTGTTTAGCCACTCTAGTACAGATGTATACAAGAATTATCTGGTATCTGAACCAGCTGCCTTTGCACATAGCTTGGGGATTATTACAATAAATACATCAGCTAAAATTTTGCAGATTCCCGAGTGAATGTCTGCTTTGTGCTCTTGTACAATTTTGGAGGTAACTTCAGCCATGAATTCTCTATGTAGCCTTGGGCAAAGAGGATCTTAATGATTTACTGTTTTATTAAAAGGATTCTGGAAAGTATGTACGGAAATTTTAATGACTACTTTAAGTACTGTGTAATAATTCTTCAGTCCACCCATTCAATTGTTCAAAAGCTTCTATATAATTTCTTACGAAATCCTTGTAACTGCTGACTCTCAGCAACCCTTAGCAACATTCTCCAAGAAAAGACTGGACAAGAATTGGTGAGTATGGCTCAGTCCAGAGCTTTCCCCTTAAGCACACAGTAGTCCAGTGCCCTTTTAAGGAATAGTGACCCTAAAATCCACCAGCCATAAGACAGATTCACAACTGCCAAACCTAATTTCATGTGTCCTTCCTGATAGATGGTTAAATAAACTCTAATTTTAAAGATAGGCAGAATGAAATGGAAGCCATAATTCAAAAGCATAATTCATGTTCCTGTTTTGTGAATGACATAAAATGAAGTAGATGAAGCTATTTTAATGAAGCTCTTGGGCTGGCGACTATCCCGGTAGGGATGTGGCAGGGTCCAAAATCAGCACCTTTGATTATATTCTAATGTCTATGAACTTACTACACTGCATAGAAAATAAGGTCTACCTTACCTAGAAAGCGATCATCTACCTTTGTGTATATTATGTACTTGGGTTGAAAGAGGGAAGCCACATGGAAGAGCTTTTAGTTAATATTTAATTTTAACAAGTTCGCTAACAGAAAGACAGAATTGGCAGATAACAGCTGATTCCATCTGATAACTCCCTTTTATACTAAGCTGTCAAATGGCCAGCCAGTCAGAATGAATCTCTGTTCCTGCTTAAACCGTGGACAAGAGAGAAAACTTCAGTTCACAACAGTGTATATATACAAGAAACCCTTTATCTGATAGATGCCCTTCGGGGACCAATTTATTCCTGCAGTTTCTCCAGCAGGCCCAACAAGATGTACAGTGAAATGGTCCCAACAGCTTGACCAGAAGGTGAAGAGAGCCTATCAGAGGTCAATCTTCAAAAACTCCATTTAGCCTTTATTTCAGCCAACCCTTCCCAAGATTTATTAGAACTATTTAAAAACATAGTTCATAAGCTATAACCATTATTAGCACATGACCAGAACTTCTCAGCTAAGAGGCCCTGTATCATCTCCAAACCATGGTTTGACAAGGATTATATAGTAACCAAGAAAGCTCTTACCTTGGGCTATAAGGTGTACAGAAGCGAGACTGGGAATGTCAATAAAACAATTCTTAAACATCTTACATCCAAAAAACAATTTAAGCAATTGATTGCTCTTAAGAAGAGACACAACATTATGGTCCTCCTGGGAATAGCTTATTGTGGCAGCAAAGCAAAAGAACTCTTCTCTATTCTGGCATCTAATAGCTAGTCACTCTGACAGAATTCATACCCCACTAGATGCCCATATACAACCCGGGAACTTAACTTTTGGAGAATGTATGAAGACCCCTTCAGTGAGAGTAAGATATATAATGAAGGATTTACCCGAATGGCACCCAGTTTCAGAGTCCAAAATTAAATCGCTCGTTGGCCAACTCAGGACTGGGAAGGCCCCAGGAGCTGACTTCATTTCTGCTGAATTATTAAAGAACAATTTGGAGTGGTGGATACCAGTTCTGGTGGCACTATTTATTTATATCGATTCCATTGGCCATGTCCTGGAAGATTGGGGCTTAGCAATTCTCCCAATTTTTAAAAAGGGAAAGAGAGATGACCCTGCCAATTACAGACCAATATAAATATAATGCTAAATATAATCAGCAAACTCTACGCCAAACACCTCCAAGATAAATTAAAGGAGTGGATGGATCTTGAGAACTTGATCGCTGAAGAGCAAGCCGGGTTTAGAGAGGGGAGAGGCACCATAGATTACTGCTTAGTTCTTCATCTGATTGAAAAATACGTATCAAATAGACCTGTACATTATGTGCTAGTTTTATAGATCTCAAGACAGCCTTTGATACGATTACTAGGACTAAGCTATGGGAAAAGCTGGAAGCTGCCTCAATTGACCATAGGCTTCTTCATCTATTATGTGCCCTATGTACTAAAACATCCCACAAGGTGAGGTGCAAGGATCCCTCTTGAAGTCAGTCAAAACTTAAAAGGGGGTTAAACGGGTGCATTTTGGCCCCCTTGCTTTCAACTTCTTTTTGCAAAAAGGCCAAAACTCTATTCATGACCATAAAATAGAGCAGGTAATCACCTTCAAATACTTGGGGATGGTCATTTAGTCCAATGGTTCAAGAAAAGCACAAGGCGAATATGTGGCTGCTTTGGGCCAAAGATCAGCGCATGCCATCCTTAAATTTTTCTGCACAAAGGGAGGATATTATGTCCCTTCAGCAATTAAGCTTTTTCTGGCCAAGTCATTAGCACAGCTTCTTTATGGGACCTTACTCGGACTTTCAGCTTCGTGTTTCACACCATTGGAAAAAATTCAATCCAAATTCATTAGATCAATTCTCCAGATTCTGCATTGTATCTCAAATACACTTCAGCACCTGGAGACAGGATTGACAAAAGTCAAAGCAAGAATCTGTATAGTGTCCTTAAATCTCTAGTTTCTTGCCCCATTAATCCTCCAAGACAAATTCTCCTTGTCATGAATCAAGGCTGTTGAGTCCAACCTTGCCAGACTAGGTTTCTCCCTAGATTCAATCCTCAAGATGGACTACAACCAAGCAAAACATACCTTGTGACAAAGGATAGAGAATATCAAAAGACAAATGGATTTAGGGAAAGCTCCACTGTTTCTGGCTCCAGATGCCATTAAGATATGTTGTAGTTACTCCTGTCAGTACCTTTGCCAGTTGGAATCAGCAAACCACCAGAAAGCATTTTCACTTGCACGATGCCATGCACTTCCATTGGCCATCCTGTATGGCAAATGTAAAAAGATACCATTGACTGAAAGACTCTATTCCTGTGGTTCAGAGGTGGAGACTCTGGGTCACATACTCCTTTGATGTTCCTTTTACGCAGTGATTCAGAAAAAACATATGCTGCCAATAACTGCTGTTATTAGTTATGTTACATAACTAATGTGGAAAACCCTTTGCACTGCTTACTCCTTTCTCTTTTAGTATTAAACTGACAATGGGCCACACAATCTATGGATTGTAATTTTAGTATAGTTAGACCATGTATAATTGACAGACTGGATTTTATCATAGATTTTAGTTGTTATTTATTACTTTATATTAAAATTTTTAATTGTATATTTACTGAGTGGATTTTTTTTTTTTGTTCTGGTCTCTGGTCTATGACGTTAATAATCTGGACTGAATTGAAGTAAAGAGATAAACAACTACAGTAGTATGTTTTATTTTAATTTTTGAGGGGTCTTTGGTTTTCTCTGAGCTTGGTTGTTTTCTGATAACACTGATGATGTTACCTAATTTCGGTAATGAAACATTTGCAAGAAAATAATCCATCTCAGAGACCCCTCATTTCATCCCTGAGCTCCTTTATTCATTTTAATTTTTGTTTTCAATTTTATGTTATAAAAATGTTGGGAACCTAGTAAGTAGTGGTGAAATTCATTTTTTTTTTACTACCGGTTCTGTGGGCATAGTTGGGCAGGGGGAGTCATGTGACTGGGTGGGCAGTTTACAGAATCAGCATATTGCCCCCAACAATTTGGCTCCTCATTTTACCGACCATGGAAGGATGGAAGGCTGAGTTAACCTTGAGTGGGTCAGGGTCGAACTGCTGGCAATGGCAGAATTAGCCAGCAATACTGAATTCTAAACACTACACCACCAAGGTTACTTAATTATGGTTTAATAAATTTAAAACATAATTCAGTGGCTCTTACTCTCAGAAAAGCATATTGAAAACTAGGTCCTCAGAACTAGTGTAATACAGTAAATAAAGGACTGAAAATAAAGCAACACCTTACCTAATTTGTTTTTTTTTTCTTGGCCAGGAACTGATTAAGTAGTCTTAATAATGATCCATTTCCTTACTATATCTCTGGCAATATTATAATATACTGATATTAGCACTTTGAACACTTGAAATGATATGTATTTTAAATATTAATGTTCAATCTTAGCTGACTTAACTTTGGAGGCAATTACTTTGAATAGTTGAAAATAAGACACTTTATCGATATACCATCTAAATGAGAAGATCTATAATGATTGAAAGTTTATCACACAAAACTTTATACACTTATGAAATACAATATATGCTGTATATATAAAAAATAAATGCAAATCCAAATTTTGAATGGTAGGTGAAACTATATTGTGTACTCAAAGTATAGCACTATATTATAAAATGACATTATTCAATAGTGACATTTATTAAATCATTAGTCCCATTAGTTTAAAGAAGCAAGCAACTTAGTGTTTTATACCACATAATTTAATTGATTTAAGTTCACAGCTGGTGTTGAAAGAGAAAAACGCTGCACTGCTTTCTTGAATTTCATTGTTTCCCTATATCATTTGTTGCTTCAAAGATAAACGGTTTCATTATCTTTCTTCAAAACTTACATGACTGTAATGTAGTTATAAGATTTTAATTAAATAAGTTTTTAAATTAATTATACATCAGCTAACAATTTGTAATGCTGAAGTCTCTGTAAAGACCAAAATAGATTTAAAAAAAAGATGTCATCCTCTATGAAGGGCTGTAGTTAGTAAAAGTAGTAATTGCTGAACTCCTGGGCCTCAAGGCAACTTGTGGTGTCACAACTGTTTAAAAAGGCAAGCACAGCATTGCATACATGGCCATAAATAACGTAGTGGTTGTCCTCAACTTGCAACTGACCATTTTATGACTGTTCAGAGTTACGATAACAATAGCAAATAGCAGTTAGACTTATATACCGCTTCACAGTGCTTTACAGCCCTCTCTAAGTGGTTTGCAGAGTCAGCATATTGCCCCCAATAATCTGGGCCCTCATTTTACCCACCTCTGAAAGCTGGAAGACTGAGTCAACCTTGAGCCTGGTGAGATTTGAACTGCCAAATTGCAGGCAGCTGGCAGTCGGCAGTCAGTAGAAGTAATCTGCAGTACTGCATTCTAACCACTGTGCCACCCAGATGGTCTGCGGATGGCTGCTATATGGCTTGTAAACCACCTTGCATTGCTGTATAATGTCATCTCTCTTTCTCCCCCCAATGGCCATATAACTGAGCTTCAGGTCACTTGACACCTAGCTGGATTTATGCTTTTGCTGCTTCCTGTTATTTTTTGCCAATTTCTTGCAAAAAACACCAGATCACTTAACAGTTATGTCATTCACTTAACAACCACCTTGAAAAATGTCAGAAAAGTATATCCAGTCATGCCTTGACTTACAACTATAACCATATGTGACCGAATTTCTGGTCCCAACGGTGGGTCATAAGTCAAAGACTACCTGTATGGCTTTTTAAAAAAACAACAAGAAATTTATCCTATTTAAGCCACACTTAACAATTTAGCCTTTAGCATAGTTTACATTAAAGCAAGTTGGAGTTAGAAATCTAGATATTTTTTTTTAATGGATCCCTCCCTTTAAAATACATTGGCACTTTTCATTACAAAATCTTTTACAGCAAAATATTATCCAAAAAATACAGTGAAAATATATTTTCAAAGAAGTTACTTTGTAAATGTAGGTGATGATAGCCTTTTGAGATGGAGTAGATAAGTGGTGGCAAACTTTTTTGGCACCAAGTGCTGAATGTGAGCACGCGCACCATATGCAGATGAGCAATTTGTGTGCATTCGTGTCTTTCACACATGCGCGATTTGTACATTTGACTTTTGTACTTGCGCACGCTGCAGTCGTGCATATGCGCAGTTCCATGGGAGCCACGCAGGCATGCACAGTCACACATGAGTCGCATACATACACAGTTGCGAGGAGAGCCACGTGCATGTGCAGTTGGTTAGTTGGCTGTGTCTGCCACCTGGGGCATGCGTGCCATAGGTTTGACATCATGGGAGTTGATGAATGAAATCATTTGGGGAAAAATGGACTTAATTTTAGTTGAAAACATCTGATCCCTGAATACGTTTTAACTGCTTGTTATAATAACATTTTCCATTTCAGAAATATGATGTAAAGTAAAATGAAAATAATCCAAAGGAGATCAAAGTAGTGGCCATGATGATTATACATTATTACCAATAGAACATGGATTTAGCAATATGTACCTTTTCCCCATGGGAAGGTATTCTTGGATCTTGCTTTGGGGATTATTTTTAGCATCTGTTTGGGTTCCCGTGGAAAAACCATTTGCTTCTAGTAGATCTTTTGATGTAACTCATGCAACTCTTTGGATGATTTGAAATTAACTGAAGCATTAAAAGAATATTATTCATTTGGAATACAAACCTCTAATATACCATAACTTAAATGGAACTTGCACTTAAATTACAAGTTTTCATTTTAGCATAATACAGTACTAACATATTAACTAAATCCACAGAATTATATTAATCTGTACAGTTCTCAAGAATTTGGTTAGACATCAAAGCCTTGGAAAAATATATCATATACTATAGCTGTCTGCTCTGTGTTTAGCATTCAAAGATAAAGTTATACTTTTGCCATTTTGTTAAGAGTGATGACTAAAATTCATTTGTAATACTTTAAGCTTGTCATACTTTATTGGGATTAGTAATATTTAAAATTATTCCTTTGTATATTTTAGCAGAGAAGAGATATACTATAGAAAAAACAAATATTAAGCAGAATCACCTTAGAATATTTTGACGTTCTCTAAAATTAATCTACTGTCAATTTTTTCCTAAAGACAATGAAGATTAATGGTAATGATAGAATTTTAAAAAGCATGGGAAATGTGAAAAACTGTAACTTAATAAGTGCTTTTAAAAAGAGAGAATGTATTTGCCATTTTTGCATGAATTATGTTTTCACACAAATTATATTGTTCAGCATGCAACAAGTAGAATTATATCTAAAAATAATGTAAGGTATCAACTCTCCACATAATATTTGTTGAAGAATATTTATCAGTAGATATTTGAAATTCCCAAGATTAAATCTATGCTAACTTGGTACTAATACAGTTTTGTGCTGTTTTTTTTTTCATTTTTTTCTGTATAAAACCATTTGCATACAAATTGTGGTCAGATTTTACCTTACGTTGAACTTTCCTTTACTGTCAGTTTTGCTCACAAACGGGTGCATAATATGGATAGTATTAGGAAGAAGTATGAGTGGTCGGGAAAACAATCAGCTATCCATTCCTTTGCTTTAAGGCCCTATTGTTCTCTTCCATAATATATTGATTGGGAAATTAAAAAATAGTTGATACAGTTGAGTTGGCCAGATAATTGAAGTTTGAAATAGTCTTCCAAAAAGATTTTGTTATTTTGTGTTCTTTGCCTATTTTATAAAGATTTAAACACACAAAATAGCGAGGTGTTTGCAGTTTGAATTTAGCTGAATTATTTTGATGTAGAGATTATGTTGAGTATTAATAATAGAGTGAGGTTATGAATATAGAATGAAGAAATGAAGGGCTTTTTTTTAGCTGACTTGAGTATTCCCAAGAATAAAATGTCAGGAAATAAATCAAATAAATTTAAAAAAAAGTTCATTTCCCCTCACTTCAAAAAAGATAACTCATTGAGAGTCAAATTTTATTTATATAACATGATTTTAAATGAGAATGTCACTAAACAACTGACCCAGTAATCATTATTGTTGTTGTTGTGTATGTATTTAACATTTGGGTTATATATTTACCACATTGTACAAGCTTGTTTATTAATAGAGTATTTTATCCAAATCTTTTGATAACAAGTTTTACCTTACTGTGAAGCATCATGTTGAACCAAATTTTAAACTACATTAATAGGCATCAGATATAAAAGAAAATACTTCTTTTGTGTGTTATCTTGGATTCTACATACTATACTGTGCCCTTAATTTTCCTTTGTTGAGTTTGAGTAGGATCCATGAACATAACATAACTACGCCAATGCTCTCTACATGGGGCTCCCCTTGAAGAGCATCCGGAGGCTGCAGCTGGTTCAGAATTCAGCCGCGCGGGTAATTATGGGAGTTCCTAGGAACTCCCACGTAACACCTCTCCTGCGCGAGCTGCACTGGCTACCT
>JAEANM010005018.1:0-17414 GCA_017656035.1 Myanophis thanlyinensis
TATTAAATAGCAGGGGAGAGAGAACCGACCCCTGAGGCACCCCACATAATAGGGGCCTCGAGGTCGACCTCTGCCCCCTCGCCAACACAAACTGTGAGCGGCCGGAGAGGAAGGAGAACCACTGCAACACGGTACCTCCCACTCCTAATCCCTCCAGCCGTCGCAGTAAGATACTGTGGTCGACAGTATCAAAAGCCGCTGAGAGGTCTAATAGAACCAGGACAGAGGAACAACCCCTGTTACGGGGTTATATTAGGTAGACTGAATTGAAAGTAAATGTATTTTAAAGAAAATTAAAGTAATTATGTTTGACAGGAAAATGGAATGAACAATAGCAAGTTATAATACACAGTGGAAAACATAGAACAAGTAGATGAACAAGGCTACCTTTGTGGAAAGTTTACTAATAATATAAAATATATGATGGAATTTTAAGATGTACAAATAGAAAACTAGTGGGTTGTATGGATGTTGTCTGAACCCAGTGAAGTCTGGCTGATCTGGTGACGAATTATTAAACATTTAGAACTTGGTGAGTTTATACAAACTGGGTCATTGGCTGAATTCATACATATACATAATCTTAATATGGTTTGTTAATTTCAGTTTAAATGTTGTATGAACTCAGTCATTGTGGCATGAGAACTATAGTTTATAATTTGACCTATTGTGTTAACCCAATGAACTGGAGCTTATTCAAGAAAAGCACCCACTTTCAGAACACTGCCATTGCTTTGTTTGCTTGGTGCTGCTTGCTTTCTTTTCTGTAGGTTACGAGAAATGCCGAACCAGTTAGAAACAAGTTTGTTGGTGATAGTGGAGAGTTGTCTGAATCAGTAAAACCAGAATAAAATACCTTGATTTCCTGAGTAGTCTCAGAATAAAATTTTTGGCAGCCAAAGCATTTGGATCTGAAAGTTTGGGTTTTCAATGGACAAGGTACTTTCCTTAATCTTAGTGGGAGGTCAGTTTGTGGACAAACCATTGAGATGCAAAGGAAATCTGGTGGAGGCCCCAGCCTTACCCTGCAAAGCCCTCCGGGTTTCTTCAGCCAGAGAAGGAAACAGATTTTTGAGTTGGCAAGCCTCCATTACACCTCCAAGCTAGGGGTGGTGGGCGGGCGAGGGAGGGGGAGGCATCGAGGAGGAAACTGCTACAGCTATAGCATCTTGGCTAACTTTTGATTGACTTGAAAATAGCCGTTTACTCAGCCTTGGAGCTTGATGTACCTGAGCTGTCTGGCAGTGGCTGGTTCTTCCTTACTGGTCGATAGATGGACAGATGGTAAAATAAATTCAGCCATGAACTGCATTTTAAAGAATAGTTTTTAGTAGACATTTATAACATTTGTCCCTGACCTACTTGGTTCTCAGAGTAGGTACTGTTCTTGAGATGTATGCACTGGGAAGAATTGACGGGAAATGTTTCACGATTTAAACAAATAAATCTGTAGGTATTTTTTCATGCCTGCTGCCCAGCTCTTCCTACCCCATTAAGCTAAATATTTGCACAGTAGTACTAGGGTAAATGGGGGGTGAGCAAGGCCTGAGTGAATTTCATTCTGGCAAGGCTTCACGTTTGCCATCAGCTGCATTTTTTTTTCTCTCTCTCTCCCTTTCTTTCTCTTCCCCCTCCCTCCACCCCACGTCTGTGTGTTTTTCTTAGCAAGGTCAAGACGAGTTTTGCAGTCCAAACGGTTCACTGCAATTCTCTACAGGATATCCTCATTTTACTTTAATGGGGAGGAAATTAATGAAACATACAGGCCCTGGGGCTTTGAATACTATACATTAATATTATCCCAACTCGTTGTGGTATGCGCTCTGTCTCAGACTAAACTTTACACTGGACGGAGGAAGCAGTGATCAGATTCAGGTGCCTGTGAAATTTAAGTTGGGGGGCTGGGAAGTAAAGGAGGAGGCATGGGTTGGGGGGGGCAGAAAGAAAAGCAAGACTTAAAGTAGTTTCCTTCCGTTTCAGCTCTCGTTAGTGTGAGAAGCAGGGAGGGCCAGTTGAAACCAAGCTGATGCATTACAAGTGAGGATGACTCTTGTTCCATGTCTTTAGGTCTTTGAACACCAGATGTCCAGGAGAAACAATTGATTTTAAAGGGACCAGATCCACCTATTTGTCATGTTAGATGAACGGAGGAGCTTCCATGTTTAGCAGAAGTGTACACCTTTGAATACCAGAAGATGGGAGCCAAATAGCAGGGTAATTTCAAGTATTTGGAGTCTCAAAGATGCTTTTTCAAAAGGCAACTGGACTTCCTTTGTTTTTCCTTGAAGATGTTTCATCCTAGAAGCTTCTTCATTTCTTCTTCTCCAGTTGCCTTTTGAGAAAGCACTTTTGGGTCAACCTTGACTTGGATGACTGGGAATCTCCATAGACAAGTGATTGAAGCATTTATCTAGCCTTTTTCAGAAGCAGGACCCTTGACTTGCTTCATGAAGGTTTTCTTTTGTTCATGGGTTGCATTTCATTGGTGAATTGCTGGTTGATGGGATTGAAAATAAATTACAGAGCTAGTGTGATTTAGGAAGATCATTCTTGGGGAAGGAGTTGTGAATACTTTTGTACTACTTTTGTAGTACTAAATCTTTTGCCAAACAAATAGCCATTCAACTGTCTCAGAATTTTGTTCAAATATAACTTTTTGGAATCAAGGATTTGGATTTTTCCCCTGGTCCCTGCTAGCAGCCAAATGATGTGGCCCAAGCCTGGTCAAAGACCATCTGTTCCATCTATCCTACTTGTAGCCAGTATATTCTAATCAATGTAGTGGAGGAACAAACAATAGATTGGCCTCAGGGGATAATTTTACCTCTGTTTGGTGTTTTTGATTATTATTCTTTTTTAGCAAGGGAAGGGAAGCATATCCTGTAAGACTGGAGGGAGACAACACACAGTTTCAGGAAGAAAAAAAACCCTAAGGAAAACAACATTCAGAAAATAGTATCCTAGCGAAGGAGACAACAGATTTCTTCTTTTGCTTTCTTCTGGCATGCTGCAGTGCACAAGCTTGAATGAAGGTACTGTTGAGCATAGGTCCAATTTCCACTAAAGGGACAGTCCTCTCCATCTAACCCACTAAGTGTAAAATTCGTAAAGCCCTCTGTATATATCTGGTCCCCTCACCTGAACATTGTTTAACATTTCCCATCAGGAAAGATGAGAGCTAAGCTGGATCATCGGTGAATTCTTGCTTCAAAGGTCTCCTCACACTTCCTCTGTGCTTTACTTTTCACAATAAACAAGAAGGGGCCACATTTGTCCCCCTTGATAGTAGTTATTTGGGGAACCTTGAAGGACAATTCTCTAATAAATCAGTCTGATGTATCCAGGACTTACTCATTCCAAACCCCTGGAATTGCAAAATAGACGAGACCTCAGAATGGTTGCTGATTTTTTAAATGACAATGCTAGTAATTTTGACCTCACTGGATAACATGGAGATGGAAAGCATCATTCACACCAGTTTCCACTCTAGACTTTTGAAACTTTTTGATGCTTCTTGGTTGTCAGATCTATGTAAAATGAAGTAAGATTGGCAAGAGCCAAGTCTGGGTGATACAACTTAAGGAGCAAGTTTGAAGAAACTGATGGGAGAGCACATTGTCTTCCTTTGGAAGTAAAAATATTTTTAAGCCCTTATTTCTCTTTTCTGTTGTTTCTTCAAGATGTTATCCAGAAGAATTGTTTGGCAAGCGGGAGATCTGGCTCAGGAATTGAATTCTCAGTTAATGTCTGGATCAATTTGTTAAGTGCTTTAAAAAGAAACTTGTTTATCATCCTACAACTTTGCATGCGGCAATTATGTAAGCATCAGAGATACTGTCTGAAGCGCTGCCAAAGTCAGAGTTTGGGGTATCAGTTTTAGTTGTTGCAGCCTAAAGAAGCAGACAAGATGCTTGAATTAGTCCTTCTCACCACATGTAGGCTTCCATGACTAATAAGATTTAACTGGAGATGTGTGTGTCTGCAGGGGCTAGGGATGAGGAGAAGAGTGGGGATAGGGGAATGACAGTGCTTAATTGGAGTTATCCAGGGATGGTGAATACAGGTGCTGATTTCTAAAATAGGGCTCTTTTTGCTGATATCTCATTTGCTAACAGCACTCTGGGGACAAAGGAACTTGATAAAATGCCAGTTTAAGACGTTTTTGAAAGAAACAGATTTTTCAAGTTTAGACTCTAAATTTAGACAGGCATCATTTCTCTAGCTAGAAATGGCATTTAAAAAAAATGTAGTCTTGAAGAATCACATTGTAGGGGCTAGGGGTAGGTGGATAGTCTCTGTGGACTAGCAGTTTCCAAATTGGAACTTGAGCAAACAGCCTGCTTTGAACAGAGTTATGTTCTGCCTAAGGAAGCTCAGAGTGTGTGTATGTACTGTATGTATGTATGTATGTATGCATGCATGTATGTATGTGGTATGTATCCAAATTATACAGCTGCCCATTGCACAAACAAGTGACTCTGGCAGCATTCAAAAGAACTAAAAAGAATCTAGCGAGATGGGCAGATGAAATGAGGGAGAGACTGTCCCTCAAATAATTCAGTACAGTGCCATGAAGGGCTTTAAAGGTCAAAACTGGTACCTTGAAATTGAACCTGGACAGAAATTGGTAGCTAATGCAATTTGCAAAGCAGACACACAAGTGTGTTCTACCATACATAATTGCTTGCGTCACTTTACAATAATGTAAAACCAGTAACTTTCTATATACTTCCAGCTCAAAATCCAGAGATCTTAGTGATGATATCTAAAGCTCCAACTAGATTAAGATTAAGATTTTGAAAATTGAAGGGACATTTGTCACTCCAAGCAACTTGCTGGGCATTAAGGTTTCACTAGCCTTTTGACAGCTTTGCCCCATTGAGAGTAATGCTTTAACTGAAAGTATAAAACAAAAACTTCTAGAATTATGTGTTCAGTTATAAAATGGCCTTCCTGAAGGGATTACACATCAGTTTAAAAAGTGATGGCATGCTAAGACTTAGCAAATAGCAATAGAATTTAGACTTATATACAGTTTCACAGTGCTTTTACATCCCTCTCTAAGAGGTTTACAGAGTCAGCATATTGCTCCCAGCAATCTGGGTCCTCATTTTACTGACCTTGGAAGGATGGTAGGCTAAGTCAACCTTGAGATTCGAACTCCCAAATTGCAGTCAGCCAACAGTCAGCAGAAGTAGCCTGCAGTACTGCATTGTAACTACTGTGCCACCACAGCTTTAGTTATAATCAAATTGTTGATTATAATTTAGTTGTATTTTAGCTGTTATTCTATTCTTGGGATCTGTAGTTATTTCCTGTTATTTACCTTTACTGGGATTTCTGAATATAAGGCAGATTGGTAATATTTTATTTAATATAAAATAATAAGTGCTTGGTCACTTTCTGGGGTTTTACTCATCTTTCATAAGAGTTGTCTCAAGGGCTTGATAAATTGGTCAGACACAAATAAATTCAAGTCATTGCAAGTTCCCCAGACAAATGTGCAACTTGCAAGTAGGAAATAAGCCCTACTGCATTTGATGGGCTTTACTCCCTGCTAGGTGTAGGTCAGATTGTGACCTCAATCCTTCTTTTTAGCCAAGGTTTCCATCCCATGCATGGATATGGTACAGGGGGGTACCTGCAGATCACTTTGCTGCCTAAAAACATCAAGTTGGTGAAGGAGATTAATAAGTAGTATGACCTGCAGGAAAGATTCTGGCATTCTTGGGCTGAGCAGCATAGTTAAGTCTTCCTTTTGATTTATTTCTTTGAAAAATGGGAAAGGTGATAGCTGGACTTATTTCAGGTCACACTGAAAGTTAATTAGGGAGCAAAGTTCTCATTCACATTTCCACTGACTAGCTGTTTTGGAACTTTTGTGTCTAAAAGTTCCTTCCATTTTGCTGATCAGAAATCTAACATATAACCTAATATATTAGGCCCAGAACTATCAATGGTACCTTCAATCACTGTTTCCATTATTCTCTTGCCATGCTCCCCTTCATGGTGTAACTGACTCCGATTACAACATTTGGTACAAATTACAACACCTTCCCAACTATCCCTAATTTATTTCCTACCCCACCCTCCCATTTTGCCTTAACTCACTCACGGTCGCAGGCGGTCGCATAAGCATTTCACTGCATATCGTACCATGTATGACTGTATATGTGACTAGTAAATTTGAATTTGAATTTGAATTTGGTAATAGCTTTCCATCAAAAGGGAACAAAATCTTTGACATTTCTGATTGGGAGTTAGAGAACAAAAGCTTGTTTGGAGAAATTAAAAAAATACTGGAAAGGTCACCATGGTGGGTTTTCTATGAGAAAATATTGGGGCATTCTTTCCCTTCACTCAGATGTTAAAATTCTGCATATTTTCTATAGTCTTGAAGAAGAAGAAAAAGAAAAAGATCTCCCAAATCATTGCTCCATCCGTTTGATTTTAAATACTGTTGATCTGTTTGGCTTGTGGAAAAACCACAGCTTGAATATTACCACATTTTCCAGAATAAAGGCCCTGCCTTGGGATACAGGGACAATTTATTAAGGGAAGTATCTTTAATTAATTTGTGCACAAGTTCGTATTTTTCTTTAATTCTTCTCCCCAGGCTCTTGACCCATAGTAATGAAATCTGAGAATCTTTTTTTCAGAAAATGACTTTCTCAGCATTTTTTGTTCCTTTTAAAGTTAAGTGTATCACATAATGACCATGAAATGTTACCCTTTATTAGGAACACACTTTTCACTGAAAGTCTTCAAATAGACTATTACCAAAAGCTTGACGTTAAGCTGCCATCTGCTTGCTTTACCAAATTGGATGTGGCTGGTTCCTATGTCCTAACTCCTGCTGGAAGATTTTGCTTAACTCTCTGGATGCCAATTTTGAATGGTAAACTGGAATACAGTTTGATTTAGAACACTGACCTGCTAGATGATAAAACACCTGTAATCTTCTCCAGTTTATCCACAGCAAAAGTTGCCTAAAATAATTAAGTATTCAATTAGCAGCCAGCTGAAGGACAAGGAATATGTTATGGGGACTAAATTAAGGCAGAAAGAGGCAGCTTGGTGCCCTTTGGAAGTTTGGAGTTGCCTCCCATCAAGAACTGCTAGCACAGCCTACGATCCAGAATTGTAAATGTTTGGGGTGGTATCTAAACATGTTGTTTTTGGACAATCTAAACTGTCATATAAGTATCTCTCAACAGTATCCTTGTATAAGTATGGCCTCCATTTAAAGGGACTAAGTAGGAAGGTGTCTGAATAGTATGCTGAATTCTATGGAGACCTGCTTCATGTACTTAGTGTTGGAAACTCTGAGCAACTACCGGCAGGAATTATGTTTGCCAATTACAGTAGAGAGCTTTATTTACAAATGGTTGCTCCTTTGGAGAGCCAAGTGTGGATGGGTTTTAGGAAGCAAATTATTGTAGTGAATAGAATGGAGATGGACCCAGGGTAGTAAAGAGATTCTCTGCACAGCAGAGCCATGAATCCTCCAACTCTACTAATTCACCATACTATTGATTTTGAGGCTGAAAACTTGTCCATGCATCAACCCATTTGTTCTTTGGAACAAAAGCAGCATATACTTTATCACCACTGATTTTCAAGGGCTTAAAATGTGAATTCTGCAGGCTTTCTTTTTATCTGTGGAAATTCACAGATAAGTACATTTGCTCAGTTCCACTGCAAAGCAGCAAGCCTTTCAGAACGTTTTGCTCAAACTGAGATCTTCTCTCCTTTCCGATATTTTACATCTTCAGTTTCCTTCAAATGGCTGCAGCTTGTGTCAGCATTTGTATGTAGGAGAATTACAAAACTCTTTGAGCAGCTAACCTTCAGTTTTGAGCTGGCACTTCATGCTACGTGGGTCATGTTTTCCCTGTTTGATCACAGCCTAGGCATACAAACCATTGGTGTACTTTTTGATGACAAACCACAGGCTTGTTGGCTGCACATGTTCAGCTGCTGTTCTTGTTGCCCTAACACTGCAATGGCAGTCTGTAATTTCCCTTTTGTTCTTGCTTTGTGGTTTAGACCAGTAGGTAGACTCTCCTTGCCAACCCCCTCATCCTCTCCCAACTGGGTTTGCCCCCCAACTGTTACGCCTTGACCCATCCGTTATTTCAGCCTTCGTTATTAAACTGCCCCCCAGTTGTTATCAGGAAGATTCAGGAAGGTGGGTGAAAAAGGAAACATAATCTTATCTGGAAGTAGAAAATATGATAAGGGCCCCCTATCTCGGAGCTGCAGGGTCCCTCGTGGTGGGGCTGCAGCAGTTCCTTTGAGCATAATCACTGGCTCCATCTCTGCTAAATCACCTTTCACACAGCTCAAGCCTTTGATGCAAAGGCCTCCAGCAAAATTAGAGCAGGATTGTAGGAGACCCCATAGCCGATGTATTAAAGACGTAGCTGATCAGAATTATAGGGGAGCACTGAGCTATAATTGTTGTAATGAAGGCGGGAAGTTGGAGAGACAGTGGGGAGGTGGAGGAAGATGGTCCGTCTGTGCCTGGCCTGTGACTCGATGGGCAAAAGAAGATAAGTGGTGAGGGGGGAATGTAATTTGTTTTTTTTTTTAAATCTAGGAGTCTGGGATACCTTCAATAGGTGGCAGCACCTGGCTGGATTCAGAAGCTAAGCATGGTTCAGGATCTAATTAGGACTTGGATGGAAGGACTCAGAAGCTCAAGTAGGAACTAAGAAACTTAGAAAACCCTACTTGGCTAATTGTTTCTATACTACTGTCAGACCAGGAGCTGAGCTAGACTTAGTTTCACATTCTTTAAGCTGTAAGGCAGGGGTGGGCAATTAATTTTCCCAATGGGCCACATGAGATCCCAGGACTGTTGTGGAGAGCTGAGGCAATAGAGCTGTGAAAGTGTGAAGGCACACAAGCATGCATGCACATATGTACATTGAAAAGAAATAACAGTTGCCTTCAAAATAAAAGCAATGCAATTGTTTTGCATGCATGGTGTATATTTATTTACATTTGATTTCCGATTGACCCCATGTGGGCTGGACAGGAACAGCCAAAGGGGGCTGTAAAATGTTCAGTATTTCAACAGTTTAGACATACCACAAGAAATCTCCAATTTACTGCAGATTGACTTTATTCTCTGAATCACTGGAAATGTTGCCTTAGTGTTTAGTCCTGAGTGATGCATTTATACCAGACTTTTGACAAGGAGATTGAGTTCTATCCAGGTCTTCCTTTGATTGCTGCATAGAAGCCATCCCTTCAACTTCTGTAGTCTTCTGGAGGTGATCACTGAATTTTATGAACACAAAAATTGTAATATCCCTTTTACCTAATGGCATAGCCAGGTCAAGGGCTGTTTTGAATACTCTGCTTGAGATGAGACTTTTGGTGCATTGCCAAACTGATGTGCTGAAACTCTGGTACCTGCTGGCGGGTTTCTGCCTTGAAAAGCATTCCCATTAAGAGCATCAGAAGGTATATAATAATGGTGTAGTAAGACAGAGAAGAAAGCTCCCTAACCAGTAAAGGGGAGAATTAGACTTCCAATTGGCTGCCAATTTCATGAAAAGTAGTTTTATCTATTAAAATAAAACTTTGACTTTTTTAACTACACCCTGTGGACCACTCCTGATGTGAGGGGAACCTGCTATGCAAATTATACAGGAAAACCTCAGGAGCTACTCTCTAATCAATCACTACTTCCACTAATGAAATTCTCCTACACTGTAAGTTACTTTTGCTCTAATGCAGATGTTCTCTTTTTCTGCTGGCAAACGTGTGTAAATAGTCCTTTTCATCTGGGATATCCTCCTAGATCTACATTCCGTTATGGGCAAAGTATTCAGTCTAAAAATAGAGACTACAAACTGAAATGCAGTAAAATAAAATAGCAAATTGTGAGGTATAATGGACATTAGTCCTCCTCCTTTCTCTCTTCTCCAACCGCATTAATATTTCGTCTCATTGTTAGCATGATTGCAATATCTAAATTTTTATTGCTGTTAAAATGGCAACTTAGAACCGTGGTGGCGCAGTAGTTAGAATGCAGTATTGTCGGCTAATTCTGTTGATTGCTGATTGCCAGCAGTTCGATAGTTCAAATCTCACCGGCTCAAGATTGACTCAACCTTCCATCCTTCCAAGGTTGGTAAAACGAGGACCCAGATTGTTGGAGGCAATATGTTGTCTTTGTAAGCCACTTAGAGAGTGCTGTAAAGTACTGTGAAACTGTATATACTGTAAGTCTAAGTGCTATAGCTAGTACAAACCATGAATGTAGTAAATTCTGTGAAGAGAACTGGAACAACAGATTGTTGGTGTATGTATAAAACTATTGGTCAAACCCAAAATAATTTACCCAAGTATACTAGTAGACCATGTTGGGATAACCATTATACAGTAGTTCAGCCTTCTGAAAGTTATGGGAATGGGGAGCCTGCCTTGAATTCTTTTGGCTTAAAGATGAGGAAGTAGTCCAAAGTAAATGATGCCATGTCCTCCCTCTCACAGTGCCTGGAGGTTGTTAGGAGCTGGATGGGGAGCAACTGGTTGAAACTAAACCCTGACAAGACCAAGTGACTCTGGCCCACAGAGAATTGCCATCTTTGGTCTCAGATGGGCTGGCACTACTCCAAACAGACCCTGTGCATAATTTGTGGAGTCTACTGCACTTGTGACTCCTGCTAGAAGAGCAGATGGCGGCCATGGCTAGGAGGGCCTTTGTGCAACTGTGGGTTGTGTGCCAGTTATGCCTTTTCCTAGACCAACAATCCCTACTCGTAGTCACTCATGCCCTAGTCCCGTGATGGCGAACCTATGGCACAGGTGCTAAAGGTGGCACGCAGAGCCATCCTGCTGGGCACACAAGCTGTTGGCCAACTTACCTCCAACTGAGCATGCACGTGAGATTACGCATGCATGCATGCGCGATTGCAGAAACCCAGCTGGTCTTCAGGTATCCACTGTGCATGCGCACAATTGCAGCAAGAAATCCAGCTGGATTTTGGAGCTCTCCTGCACATGCACACACGATTGCTGATTGTGCATGAATGCACATGCAAAAGCTGCATGCATGCACAGATGGTGTGGTTGCACATGCAGCGCACATGGAGGAGCTGCATACAATTGAATTGAATTGAATTGAGGAGCCACACACAAGTGTAGCTTGTGCACAATGCACAAAGCATACTTTTCAGCACTCGGTAATAAAAGGTTTGCCACCACTGCCCATGTCACTTCCCATCTTGTCCATTGCAATGTTCTCTACATGGAGCTGCCCTTGAACAGCATCTGGACATTCCAGTTGGTACAAATGCAGCAGCCTGCATGATTTTGTGCAGATCTCGGTGTGCACATGTATCTCCTCTCCTACAGGAGCTGCATTGGTTGCTGATTTGCTTCTGGGTACAATTGAAGGTGCTGGTTGTCACCTTTAAAGCCTTTCATGGCTTGGGACCAGGTTATCTGAGGGACTGTCTCTTGCCCGTCACATCTACCTGACCCACTAGAGCAGGGAGGCAAGGAATGTTGTGGGTCCTGTCCCCTAGGGAGGTACATCTGGTGGGACCCAGAATAAGGCCCTTCTCTGTGATGGCTCCCTCTCTCCCGAAGGTGCTGAAGACCTGGTTCTGCTAATGGGCCTGGGGAACACAGAGCAGGTTGGAGCCCATTAAATGGCTAATGTGATGAGTTGTCAATTTTATTGTTTTTATATGATGCTTTTATATTGTAAGCTGCCTTGAGTCACCATGTGTGAATAGGCGGCAATATAAATCCCCTAAATAAAATAAAGTACCACATTGCTGTTGGAGTTGTGATTGTAGTTGTTTTTACAGCATATTACTTGAGGAATTCTGGGAATTGAAGTCCAAACATCTTAAAGCTACCAAAGGCGGGTATAACAACACAGCCCTTGACTTTCATGTGCAATTGGGAGCCTTCCAAATTCTGCACATACTGCCTGTTTCTCAAGAGTTCATTTGGTGTGGGCTTGTTTTCTTCCCCTTGTTTGGAAAGGGGCCTGCAGTTCTTAAACTGTAATGCCCCAAACCAGAAAATATGCCTTTGAAGTGTACTCCCCTCCCCCACTGCATGTTAAAGACAGATTTTTGTGCATGTTAAACAAATGATTGCCTTGAGCCAAAGGCTTTTTTTTTAATGAAAGGTATATGCTGAACCACCCCCTTCCCAAAACAGTCTTTATTTTAGTAGCAAGATCATGTGTAATGATTTTTCTTGACTGAACCACCTTATTTAATTCTCTCACTTATTGCGTTTGAATAGATAATGTGCTTATCATTCCAGGGCATGTGGGAAGTGACAAATAACAGGGTGTAATTACCATATGTGCAAAACAGGAGCCATTTAAAGCTACTAAGATTTTCTTTTGCTAGTTTGGATCATCAGCTTTCATTTCACAGTAAGGATCTACTTAGCCTTTTGGAGTCTGAAATCCATCAGATAAGTTGACTTACCTATTAATTCCAGCCAGGAACCTCTGGAGAGCACCAGTTTGGTTGAAAAATGCTATACTTAGAACCAAGGTACCCAAGATGTGGTGAGAACTGCAAGCTAAGATGACTTTAGTATCATGCTAGCATACAGTCATGTTTTTGTATATATTTACAAACTCTATTTCTGTATTCAAGAAATAAATATTTCTAGAATGAAGTTCTTGGATAGTTACCTAACTTCCTTCACTGTGAGCCTGGCCTTGAACATCTGGAAGAGAGGCTAATTCTCCTTCAGTGAATATAGAAACTATTCTGTCTGAGGCATTAGGATGCTAAGGCAGTTACTCAATCAATAATACAATCAGTCCTGTAATGCAGAAAGCCAGGCTAAGGTTTTTGAGATTCAGACACAGTGAAGCACCAAATTAAGATAGATTCTAAGGTCTGCTCAAAGAACAATAAGGCAGCTCATAACACAATCCAACACAGGTTCTAGAATTTTGTTTTAGGGACTCGCTGTGCAGAATTAAGAATTTATAAGTTTAAATATCTTGGGAAGGGATTAACCCCTGTTCTAATTGTCAGCCACTGAACTTTTCAGAATAAATTCATCTTCACAAATAGGGTTGTATTGCCAAGAAAATTTGTTCTTTAGGTGTGTGTAATTTTTATGCAAATGTTGCATTCCTTAAACTCACTCATGTGACTCTGATCACTCAATGACTACTGTTGAGCTTGGTTTCTGATTTTATTAAGATTAGTAATACCTGAGGCCCATTAATTGGGTTAAAACAGAATCTAGTACAGGACTGTAAAACTTGCTGTCTGCAGGACAGATGCACAAGCTGGCTCCACCTCTGCCGGTTTAGTGAAGGGGGAAAAAGTCCCAAAGCATCACGTGATGACGCTATGACAATGCGAGTTTGACACTCCTGATCTAATACATTTGCTCACTTTCCAAATAGAGTTTGAATTAGGGAGTTCCATAATTTGGGTGCTGCCACAGAGAAGAAATATTCTTGTGATTCCTCATCAAAAGAATAATCAAAGATGGAAGCACAGAAATCAAGAAATGCAAGATTATGAATCTAGATAGAAGCATGAAGAGGTTGGCTTTTCACCTGTGTACCAAACCATTTATACAAAACAATCATTATTTTAAATTATGCCAGACGATTATTCAAACTTGCCAACCTAAGAACCTGTTCCATAAAATCTATACATGGAACACCTGGAATCGATAGCATTTCCATGCATACAACCAAAGTTTGAATCTGGTATATAGATGACACTTTTGCCATAATAAAAAACAACCAACTAGAGAACACACACAAAACAATCAACATCTTCAAAGGAATCAAATTCACAAAGGAAAAAGAAAACAACATGCTACCCTTCCAGGATATCTTCATCAGTAGAGACAGTGATGGCAACTAGAAATATAAGTATATTGAAAAACCACCCACATCAATCAAGCATTCCACTACCAAAATAACAAACTAATCTCCCACAAGAGAAGCTGTGTAAGACTACTGTTTAGATGAGTCCAAGCATACTACAGCAATCCTGAACATCAGAAGAATGAAACATCATCTGTACAACATCTTCCAACAAAATGGATGCAACCACATCAAAAGTGCTTAGCCATTCAACCCAAATAGCACAACCAACACAAGCTGTGAAACGATACTACCATACATTAAAACATCTGAGAAACCATTAACAGACTATTACAACCACATGGCATCAGCATATCAGACAAACCAAACAAATCCCTCCCAAAACATTTTAAGGAAACCAAAAGATCCAGCAGCTCCTGAAGAAAAAACAGGAGTCATCTGCAACATACAGTGTAAGTACTGCAACAGCCACCATGTAGTACATAGGGCACAGGCAGAAGACTTGCAGAATGTATCAGTGAACACCAACTAGCAGTCAGAAGACATCATGAAAGACCCCTTAATTTCACAATGCACGGACATAACCATAGTTTCAACTGGGAAACTGTGACCATCCTAGTCCAAGCTAATCTAAAAATGCTAGAGAATTTTTGGAAGCCTGGCACTCAGCCATCAACAGGCACATAGACATAAACAACATCTACATACTGTTCAAAAGAGACAATCAACGAGCCAAAAAAGGAACAAAAATAAAAACACCTCCTCACCAGTAATCAATGCCCAGATGAGCAAAACAGCCGACATCAAAATAACATCAGACTAACAATTAAGAAGCAAACAATACCCCAATCAAGAAACTGCCAAAAAAGCTAATAGTAAACAGCTCAACCAAATAATCAAGATCACTCCCACCATCACATCACTGGTAGGGTAAAACACTAGATTATAAAATGATCAAATCCCACACCCTGTTAGCACCCAAACCAAACTCAGAGAGGATCAAGGACCCCTTGACTCAACCCTGAGCTACAAATGTTCTCCTGTAACCCATATATCATTGCAGCAGAACAAAAGAATGTCTCTTGTGTGGTAATCTGTATATTGATGACACCCAATTCCATATCCTCTCACTATGGGTTCATGTAAATATTGGCATGAAGAACAAATCAGAGATCCATGTAAGACTGATGTCATAGATGTGCTGTTTAATCCCTCTGATTTCAAGAGGTCTTCTCTGCAACCAATTTTAGCTGGGTTATGCTTAAACTCAAAGGTTCATCCCAGCTAGGAGAATTGGACATCCTTCTGTGTCACTCCTCCTTATCATTCCGATATCTTGTGTAAGATAAAGGCCAGCTGCAGACACCCTTGTAATTATTCATTTTAGGCTGAGTGGTATCAAGTGACTTTACTGACAGCCTCCAAGCTGCTGACCTTAATATATTTTAAAAGTTTATCGGATATTCAACCTTAGCTAACCCATGGAAGGATCTAGAAAAATAATTTCCATAATCCCCAATTCATTATCTTAAGAGGGAATGCATTGTTTTCTTAATTAAGTCTGTGCACATGCTTTAAATCTTCCCATGCAAATATACTTCTGCACAAACTAATTAAAGAGAAAATACAGCCATAAGGACTCAAGCTGTCTTTTATTCAAGCTCTTTAAAAGGTTAGAAATCTCTTCCTCCTGTTCTTACCTTGTTAGGTAGAGCTTCAAAGCCACAAAGATGCACTTGTATTGAGAGCTGCTCCCATAGAAGGGAACTGTTTCATTAAATCTACTGGACATGGAGTAATAATGTGACTTACTGTATACAGAATTGTTGCTGAGATAATAAATATGAAGCACTTTGTTCAACACTCTAAAGCAATATGGGACTCCCCCCCACCTTATTTAACTGGTCATAGATGCTACACTAGCATATGATTTTATATGTTGTTGGCTGTCATTTAAAATGTGCTGGCCTGGATCTGCTTCTTAAACCTATTCATTGAAGTACTGGAATATTTCAGGGATGAAGAATGGAAGTTGAAGACCTGCTTTTATTCAAGCCACGGCATTTCTATGAAGGCCTGGGAAAGATTGTCTAGAACAGCCTGGAAACTCTTTGAAAGTGTCACTGAAGCATATCTAGTGATTGAGGGTACCTAAGGACTGATTTTGGTCACCCAGGATGTAGCCAAGAGAAAGGTTTTGCTTGAATTTTAAGCTAGTAGGATCCTTAGTGCTCTCGGTTGTTTTGTTGCAGACATTTCATTACCCAACTAGGTAATATCATTAGGTAGTAGGATTTGTTCTTTGTTTATATTCAAATGGCAAGAAAACAATCAAGCTCAGAGAGCAATCTAGAACATCACAGTTGATGAGCTACAACTATGCTATTTTATTAAGCCAGATTAGGTACAAAGGTTATATGTTCTCTTTCTCTGGGTAAGTTTATCTGACTTCTTTCCAAGAAGGTTCACTTTCTTGGAATTATCTTCTTGGGCTAATGAACTATAGGGAGGGCACTAATATTAGCTGCAATAATTTCTGTGATGTTGGAGGTACAGTTCCTGTCTTCTAAGATCAAGGAAGTTGTGGCTAGCCACTGTGATCTTCTATTATACACAGGATCTCATCTAACATCTGAAATGGTCTTTTGCTTGCAGAGACAAAATGAAGTGCCATTGACTTCCAAGTGTGTGCATGGGATGTGTGTGTTAAAAAAGCAAAGATGGTGGCCAGGACTGTGTGGTTGAAATACCAGCCCTTTTTACCCGCTTTAGCATGCATTCAGGGCAGACATCTTAACTTTTTTTTCATTCTCCCATGGATGCCTTGGAGCTATCTAACTTTTGCTAAGTCAGGTGTCAAACTGGCAGACTATGGGCCGGATGCGCTACATGCAGGCCACACCCACCCATGAAGGGAAACCCCCCCACAAAACATCATGTGATGGCAATGTGACTCCGTGAGTTTAACACCTGTGCCTTAAGTTGACAATGTATATTACCATACAATATGCCATGTCTGAACAGATTTTATGTATTTAGACATGTATCTGGGTTGAATAACTGGTACAGTACATTGATTCCATTTAGGACAGCTCACTGTCTGAAAACAAGAAAACAACATTGTGAATACAGGAGAGGGAGAAAGGGGTATGTTTGTGCTGTGGTTAGTTGCAAATAGGGGCATGGCTTATATACAGTATTCATTTACATAGAGTTATAGATTCACAGATTTGTAGCTGGTCATTAAATCTCTGAAGTTCTTACCCAGTCATATGGAAAACAGGCAAGGGACTTTAATTTGAACATCAAAGAGGCAATAGAGCCTTTATGGCCCATTGATTCTTAAAATTGTATTCTTTTTCTGCATTGTTTGCTTGAACGTGAAAGGAATAGATACCCAGAAACATGGCCACTTTCTTGCATGAGAGATAGCCCTCAATGAACTAGTGGTCTTCTATGAATGAACCAACTATGAATTAGGCTTAAATGGGAAAAAAAAGTGAAACTGACAGAGAGCTTCAAGAAAAAGAATTGCCGAATTGTAATGCCCAGTTATTTATAT
>JAEANM010005019.1:0-20087 GCA_017656035.1 Myanophis thanlyinensis
TCTGCCATCAAAATTTTACCTGTTTCCTTAGGTTCTTCCAGGAAAAAAACCAAATCATCTGCAAAGGCCTGGGCCTTATATTCTTCCTTTTTAATTTTTAATCCTCTAATTTCTTTGTTACGCCTAACCTGGGCAAGAAGGTCCGGATGCTTTTCAAGGGGAGCCCCATGTAGAGAGCATTGGCATAGTCTAGGCGAGAGATCATGAGGGCGGAATCTATTGAGGATCTGTATATTGCACAAATCAAAAAGAGGGCTGTGAAAATATTTAAGGATCAGTCATATCCTGGACATAAATTATTTCAACTCCTACCCTCAAAACAATGCTATAGGGCCCTGCACACCAGAACAACTAGACACAAGAACAGTTTTTTCCCAAATGCCATCACTCTGCTAAATAAATAATTACCTCAACACTGTCAAACTATTTACTAAGTCTGCATTACTGTTATTCTTCTCATCATACCTATCACCTATCTCCTCCTACTTATGACTATAACTTTGTTGCTTATATCCTTACAAGTTATATTGATTATTGTTTCCTAGTATGATTTGATTGCTTATATGTACTCTTTGACTATCATTAAGTGTTGTATCTTATGATTCTTGATGAATGTATCTTTTTTTTATGTACACTGAGAGCATGTGTACCAAAGACAAATTCCTTGTGTGTCCATTCACACTTGCCCAATAAAGAATTCTACTCTCATCTGTACTGATATACACACATACTGACACGCATACATACTAGAATCCCTAGTATGGATCAAAAAAGTCATTGTGACATGATTGAACCTCCACACCTTTCTTGTGTATATTACACACAAATAGAATGCTGGGAAATTAAGGGATAGCTTTATGTCCCTCTTTCTAAGTATTCATGTCAAATCCAGAAATCAAGTCTTTTGGACCTATGTTTCTTTTTCATCTCTTCTCTGAATCAAATTTTGGCCTTTTCACAATCAACTTGTCCTCTGCTTAAAGACAATTGATATATTTCTCCTCTCTAGTGCCATCTTTTATTTTGTATATGTCCTTTACTTGAATTTAAAGTTGTCTGAATTTAACATTAAATTAAAGCTCGTGGAATTGGTGTAATTGTATATGGTGCAGAATACTGAAACCCATGCTTTGGGGTTCAGCATGTCAAAAATTCAGAAAATACCTAATGATACTATTAGCAAGTTACCACCAGTAGCACAATTGTTTACATTGTTGTGTAGGAAGTTAGCACCCACCCCTCTCCTAGAAGAATGAAATATTCTAGAAAATATTTAAAAGGCAGAATATATTTCCCTAAAGGAGAAACATGTTCTTGAAAAGCAGCCCCTACCTTTATTAATAGCAGCAGCTATTTTGGTACCAACCTATCTGCAAGACAAAAGACTGGGCTAGCTTTATCTACAACACAAAAGATCTTCACTCTCAGGACATAGTGGGATTACCCAACTCACCACATGGCACAAACAAAGTCCAAAAGCTTCAACCAAATGGCCACATGGGAGCCTACAACCAATCAGAATACTTGCCTTTGCCACAGGAACAGGAAGCAAGGTCATAGCCCAAGAGAGGGTATAAATATATCCCTCTCTCTACTCCTTGTGCCCGTTTTGCCCAGAACCTCAAACCATGTGGACCTGTTCATCAATAAACCATCTTTCCAAACAGCCTCCAGGTTTCCAGTGTCTTTATCCGCACTTGGAACTGAACCCAGATGGATATTTCTTCCAACAGTTAGAAGAAAATTCTGATCTGGTCTGCAGCTGGGTAAATGAGCACAGAACACCTGCTTGAAGTGGAGATGAGATTTATTCAGCAGCAAAATAAACACATAATTCCAGCTGTCGAAAGTAGCTACAAAATTAGGAAGCTAAGGATGGGAATACTTAGAGTGACAATGGTCTTTGATCATGAAGTAGTGGGCTGATATAAAATATGTTGCAATTGTAAATTGAGATGTTCCTATCTGGGGATGTTTGACATCCAGGAGAGAAAGGTCTGTTTCTAGTTCTGTAGAATATGACACCTTATGTGTATAAATCTCTTTCATAGTGTAGAATTTTATGATGGATGTACTGTTGTGATGCAGTGCTGTAATAAGGAGACTTCCCTTATTCACGTTGCTGTTTTATGTTTGTTTACCAGTGTCAGCTGACTTCCTAGAGGAGCACATTTGATTAATTGCAGTCCAAGTATCAAAAGTTTAGGTGGTTTCTCTTTGTTTGAATTTACTGGTAGATTAGACGTGTTTGAAGTTAATGTGTGATTTCACTAAGAAATGGGTATGCTTTTAAGAATAGTTGTGAGATATTGGGGAATGCTGGTGTTTCACCCAAAATGCTGTAGTATGTCATCTTTGACAGCATGTTATAGGTTTGCCATGGGATAGGACATGTATCAACTTGCTCTTCCAATTTGCAACATGAATATTTTCTTACTTATGTCCATACATAAAGAATGTAGTTATTATATTCAGTGTCAGGGTTGCACATCACATCCACAATTTAATCAAAACTCCAATGAAACAAAAGTCCTTAGAATGAGATTTTATTGAAGACATTGGAGAAATCTACCTCTGGAGAAATCCTGAATCTAAAATTCCCGGGCTTTCTCCACCCAAGTAAAGTGAAAGTTCCTCCCCATTAATTATCACTTGCCACTCTCTCTCCAATCTGACCAAGGTGGCATCCAAAGTTCATCTTCACAAACAGCCTACATCAGGTGCAAGAGAAAATGCCCTTGGTTCTCATGAGAAGAATTTAGAAGGAATATGAAAAGATAAAAGTCTCCGAGTTGTTGCTATCTAAACCCCACATCTCCTCAGCCTCTTCTTAATGTGTCATGGCTAAAAGATCTATCGTATTACTTGCAAAAGTAGAGAAGAATAAAATCCCAGCATATATATGTCTTTTAGACTTGACAGTCAGTCCGAGATAATTGTTTTTTATTCAGGAACAGATATTCCCACCATAGCAATTTACAGTGAACAAATCTGGTACATGCACTTTAATTTTTGCCTAGAGGACCTTCAGACATTGGATACATGTATGCTTGTAAACGCAGGACATGTGTTATGGTCCACTATTTTGTGGAATTGCAAAAACTGTTAGCCAAATTCATCAATATTAGTACTAATGGCATTACAACTGCTAATTATAGCTCATTATTCTGTACTTGATGATAATAGACAACTTGAAAACAACACCTGTAAACCAAGAAAATATACAAGCCACACATTAATCAGATGTATTTATAACTGAGCATTCCATCCCAGATTTTCAATCCATTAAGGTAAGAGATCAGACTATGTAGCTTGGGGGTGGTACTGCTCGATACAGATTCTGATTAAACCAACATCTTTGTTCCAGCTAGAGAGAAACAAATAAAGCATCTGTATTTGAAACTGCATATAATTCTTTCATCTCTTAGAAGGCAAACAGAGCAGATGGATTTATTTTTAAGCTCTGAGAAGGGAGGGGTTGTGCATATGTTCATATGTTAAGTCTTCTGGTTTTCACACTTACTATACTGTATATGACAGGATGCATTCACACCTGATGGACAGCTTCAAGCAATCAGTCAGTCTTTCCACATTTGAAAAGTACAATCCTAGTATCAGTATACCTTGCCTTGTTTCCATGCTGGATAACATTGGTGTTGATACAACAATGGGATAATTATTCAGTAGCAGCTAGAACCCAGCTTTTGTTTTCAAAGATTCCAACAAAGCAAATGATAAAATGATTACCCAGTCGAAATCAACCTACAACTTCAAAGAAGGTATATGTGGCGAAGAGAAAATACCAGCCTCCTTGTAAATAAACCATAGCTCCTGATTGTAAGTGCCTGCAAGATCAAGGGCTGGCTAAACTTAAAAGGGGGGGAGGGGAGAAGAAAGTGGAAGAAGATGGTAGATACCAGAACATGACAATAAAGAGAAGTCAGAGGAAATGCTGAGAATTTCCTTGGTGAAGCCTGTATAAACAGACTCCCCCACCTCTCCGTGTTGCCTGGTTGAGTTCCAGCCCATTTATCAAGCATTAATCCAGTCCTTTGCCCAATGCAGGAGTCCAATGATATACCATCTATGATAGAAGACATTTGTTTACACAGTTCCACTGAAGAAAACAACAGTGATCTTATCACAGGAAATTTATCCTGAAGTCCTACCTTGTTCCTTTCATCCATTGTTTTCTACGTCTTCTGAAACAATTCCACAATTTCTGTGCTCTCTTTTACATAGCAGCCTTTCAGCTACTTGAGAAAGGCACTTGGGTCTCCCTAGAACTGACTTTTGCTAAATTAAAAATAGTCCTAATCTGGAAACATATATTCCTTTTTCCACACCTTTTATAATAATGATTGCTTTTCTCTGAACAAGTTTGTTGGTGTCCTTTCTAAATTATAGCACTGCGAACTGGGTGTAATAGTTTGGAGCTCACCAATACACACTAGAAGACTGATGTACCAAAGGTGCTTTTTCAAGAAGCAACTAGACTTTCTTGTTTTTCTTTGAAGATGTTTCACTTCTCATCCAAGAAGCTTCTTCAGTTCTGAAGAAACTTCTTGGATGAGACGCTAAACATCTTCAAAGAAAAACAAGAAAGTCTAGTTGCCTCTTGAAAAAGCATCTTTGGGACAACCATGATCTGGATGACTGAGAATCTCCATAGATATTTAGAAGACTGATGATGTCTCTAGTTTTATACTATAATTACAGTATGTTTATGTAACCTAGGATTACATTTGTTTTTTTTAATAGTTGCGTCACATTGATGGCATATGCAGAGAGTAAAATACTATGGCACCTAGCTTTTTCATATATATTGCTGACCAGTAAGATTCACCCTATCCTTTAGTCAATGGGAAGTCTATGAATATAACATAGTCTAAGACTATGAATATAACTGTTGTTTGTATCCTTAAGATTTATATTGATTATTGTCTCCCAGTATGATTTGACTGCTTATTTGTACCTCATGACTATCATTAAGTGTTGTATCTTATGATTCTTGATGAATGTACCTTTTCTTTTTATGTACACTGAGAGCCTATGCACCGAAGACAAATTCCTTGTGTGTCCAATCACACTTGGCCAATAATTCTATTCTATTCTATTCTATTCTATTCTATTCTTTCATTCATCTCTTCACAACGATTTGTTTCTCATGTGGCTCCTTGAGAAAATTAATTGCCCACCCTTGTTTTACATTCAGTTAATTCAATAGGGTTCATAGTATTACTCCATGCATTTAGTAATGCCCTTATGTACTACATTCAACATTACAATTTGGTAGCAACATTTGGCAGGTGGTAGAAGCTACCCACTCCCCAAGGCTTTTAAAGTTTATTATCTTATTCTAGGCCTTCAAAATACAGAGCTGGCTTAAAATTCAAAATATACTGTTTTACGCAAGGGTTTGGCAGTTGTTGGGTGAAATGGATTCAAATTACCATTTATAAAATAATAATTAACTTCAACATGAAAAGTTGTCAGACTGTTTCAAGTGTTGATAGGTGGTAAATATCTAAATAGGTTCAAAACAATGATTTACACAATTGTTACTTCAATTCTGAAAAATTACCTGAGCAGTCTGAATTACTTCAGCCATACTTCCTGCCAAAAGGTAAAGGGATTATGAATGTACATTGAATATCCTATGGTAACTTAAGATACTTGTGTTGGGAAACAATTCAGGTAATTCTCTAAAGATCTATTCACCTGAAATTTCCACTAAATTCCATGAGGCTAACTCCCCATAGATAGAAAGATAATGCATTTCAGCCTTACTCATTATATAAAGAATATTATGGATTTATCAGCTCAACAAATAATCCTTAAAAAAAACTCTATTCCAAAGTAAATATGATAAGAAAGGTGGCAGCAACAGCCTGGAATTATGTGATAATATATTATCTTTGGGCAAAAATGCTGACAGCCTGAGACTCTTGATGTCATAATCAAGCCTGCAACCTACCACCATGTCAGTTTTACTTAATTTGAGCCACCAGACAGCTGTTAGGAACCCAAGTTCTCAAGAGTGACAGACATTATGGCGCCTTGGGAGATAAAAGCTGTGGAGCTGATTACCCAACACAGGAGGTGGGCAGCCTCTGTCTTTCAACAGCTGATCAATAAAAGGAATGCCTAATCATCAGACCATGCAATATCTTCCATCCAATGTGCTTCGGTTGTAGTTATCAGACTCTCTTTGTGCTGACTTTGCAGATGCAGCCCAAGGAGTCTTAGGCAATTTCAGAAATAAGACATGGAATATGAGCTGCCTTCTAGTTATGGTAGATGACCACAATGACTATATGAATGAGAGGGCAGCAGTGTTCTCCAGAAATTTTCTTTGATGACCATCAGGGTCCTTGCCACATATGACTTTTTAAAAGCTTTATTTAATTAATTAATAATTAATATTAATAATTAATATTTTTCCCAAGATGATGCCGGTGAGGTAGGTAGCCATTGTGACTGCTCCGACCCTCTTTTTATTTGATTTAGTTTTTTTCTAACCAAATTTAATAATAATTTAATAATAATTTAAGTAACTTAAACAACTCTTAAGCATCACGTAAGCAACCACTAAGCAACCATTAAGCAATCTGAAGCAGCTGAGGTGTGGCCTGTGAGGAGAATGAAGGACAGAGCTAGAGTTAAAGAAGATGGTGCTGGGATGACAAGCTCAGGAGACCAGGACAGCCTGGAGGGCAGAGAGGAGGCCTTGAGGAGGAGGAGGAGGAGGAGGCCTTGAGAAGCCACTGAGACACTGAGGTGAAGGACCCAAGGGATCACTGAAGCGGAGGCTGTGAGAGATGCTGAGGCGAAGGTAATAGCCTTGAAAACAGCTGAGGACTGAGAAAGCCAAGACCTGCCAAGGCAAAGGCAATAGCCTCAAAAAACAACCGAGGACTGAGAGGGCTGAGAGCTGCCCTGAAGACCTGGGATGGCGGCACCGGATGGACACTGGTCATAACAGCAGACATTGTGTTTTGTCTCTGTTCCTTCTCCTTCTCTAGCTACTTATATTCACTTCCGTCTTACTGCTCCCTAGCCCTATTCTTATCCCTATCCTTCCTGCAGACTATTCCTCTTGCTTTCCTCGATTTTGCAGTCAAATAAGCATTTCACTGCATGTCATATATGTGTCATGTATGTGACAATTAAAACTTGAACTTGAACTTGAAATAAATATGAAGATGCAAAACCAAATGTCAGCTTTTAACATTATGAAAGTCTGCAGCACTTTTTGGATTTTGAAATCACCACTAAGAGTGATTTCTGGTCAATAGGTGCCTTTTTTTTTTAGCCATTCCCTCCATGTCACGCATCTTCTAAATATGTACGTCTCTGATAACAGCATTTCATGGCAAGAACCCCTACCACATAATCCCCAAATTCCAAACTAGTCACCAACCCAAAATCACTGCCCTTCTGACTGAACTCAAATTTAGCCCATAACTCAGCTCATACCATTAGGACATAAAGTTTGCTTTTCTAATATCTGTACATTTCAGTTTCTTAATGTTGCTCATCTTTCATTGTGCTACAACCAAATATGATTAAACATCTTTTACTTCCAAAACCAGACTAAAGCTGCACAACATGTTCAAACTGCAGGTTGTAGAAGCTTTGAATGGCATCCTGGAATAGAGCAAAAACTTAAGCAAGGCCTGGACTGAGGGACTGAAATGGATTCAAAATTATTTGTGAGACAGGAGAAAGTCGCAGTCAAGGTAATGATTAGATAGAAGCAGCTTACCCCGTTGGAGGAATATGGACATAGCAAACATCTCAAAGGGGACTTTTTCTAGTTTCTTTGATTGTAAAGGTGCTAAAAGAAAAATAGTCTTTCATAGTCACAAAATACTGTTACTGTAGCCTTACAATAAAGGAACGCTAATATTTCTGGTTGTGTTTCTTGTCTCATAGAAGTGTGTGTGTATCACTATAACTGATGAATGGTGAGTTCACTTGTATAACTTTATGAAGCTCTAAATCCAGCTAATTTAGAAAAGACTAGGATTGACTACTCAAAGAATACAATTTTTCTCTTGGACTAACATAAAAGTTGAATTTCACTGCTGTTCTCCTGTCATTTGCTTAACTACTTTTATAAAGAACAAACAAAGCTATTTCCTATGTTTCAATGTTATGTTTTATTTATTTTTTTTAAGCTTCACAAATGTCACAACACAAAGTGATATCAAAACCAAGATGTTTGTTCTTCTTGTTAGGTTCAAGTTTGTTGAGGTTGTTATCATTCCATGTAAAAAGCAATCAACCTCAATCACCATTTGAAATCATATAATTGATTCTAACATTAAGACTATCTGAAAAGGATTCAGGCCAACATAACTCATATCAAACTATATATAGAGAGATGGTTTGGAACTGTAAACAATTATCTAAGAACTAAATATCCCTACCCACTATCAGTCCCTCTATTCTAGCATAATCTTTTTTCAAATTGCTATTACAGAAGCTTACATATAACCTTTAGCTAATCTCTAAATTTTTAACAATCCAATAAGTATAGTAGTTAGTATCTGAAGTCTTTTGAAGTCTTTATGATCTTTAATCTACGTCTATATATAGATATATTTTTCCTCCTACACCAGATAATTCATATGTTGATCCTTCTTAAGAATGATTCGTCATGTGTAATTCTCATTCTTTGGTAGTGTTCTAATTAAACTAAAAAAAAAGTAACTTTTTCTATTGATGTTCACCTTTATATCCTTCAAGGAAGAAGAGCCTCAATCCTTAACCTGAGCTGATCAGGAGATCATAGGGAACAGATCTATGGCCAAGTATGATTGGATACACAAAGAAAATTATTTTAAATGTTCAAAATCTTTCTTTCAGGAATGAAGGGTTCTTCATTAAACTGAAGCTGAAGTAATAGTATATATTGTTTCAATATTCTGAATATATAAAAGGCTATATTCTTAGTTAGAATGTTCCCTGCAGGATTTTGATTTTTGCTATCTCTTATGTTTGAATGATAACTAAGCTTCCCAAAAATGCTTCTGCAAAGATGGATGTATTTTGATAAACTGAAAAGCTTCACTTTGTATTTCAAACAACAGTTCTTTGGGGAGAATAGCAAAAGTCAACTACAGAAGGTAATCTGTATTCTTAGGAACACCAAAAGTTTAAAGGTTAGGCTATTAGAATATCTTTGATAGTGTTAAGTGTTCATTGTTTGACATTTCAACCAAATTTTGTAAAAATTTAGTTTAATTCAGCATCTACTATTTATAGTTGGCTCAGAAAGTCCATTCATGTGTTAAAGCCTTTTTGTTCCAAGAATATATATATATATTAAGGAATAAGATAAGAGGTGAGAAACATTACTCTGTTTTAAAAAAAAACTTACATTCTAGGTTTATATAAATGTAATAATCCTTGCAGAGTACATGGGAGCTGGGACTAAATATCAATGAAAAAATATGGAATAGACCAAATTCACCATTCTGCTCATAGACAGAAGTCATTCTATGGGTGCTTTCCCTACATTAAACTTAAATAGTTATAAAATTGGATATTGAGGAAAGAGCTATGCAAATTTTGTGCTTGGTATTTTAATTCCTAATGAACAAATATATTGTTCTTTTCAAATAGCAGCAGCATTTCAAAAGATATGCATAAACTCCCAAAAAAATCACTAAATGAAAGAGCAAACCCAGCAGATACTGTTTTATTCGTTTTATTCTGCATTTATTTGCCAGTGATTAAATCCCTGAATTACATTATTTTTGATTTACTAATTATGCTTTCTCAGAGTATTTGACAGCATGTGATCCAACACTGAGTGTGTAGGACTTAGATTTGATTTTATATTTCAGTTTAAAGTCTTTCTTGCCAATTCAGGTTCTTCTTTTCTACCTATAAATAGAAAATTTGTGTTCTTTCTGCTCTTCACAAGATTGTAAGACTCATCAAGACCTGAAAACAAATTTGTATTACAGGAATAAATGCCTAATGTGAACTCAGTATGAGCACCCAATATAAATACATGTAGTCCTCACTTAGCATCCATTCATTCAATGACTGTTCAAACTTGTGATGCTGCAACAATGGAATTGTGGACAGTCCTGAACATTATAATTACTGCAGCACCCCTATGGTCCCATTTAAAAATTTGATCCACTCAATATTTCACACTATCACCAGAGATGGGTTGCTGGATGTTAAGGATCTGGGCAGTTTGGTGAACCAGCAAATCACACCTCTGACTGGCTGGCCCCACCCAGAAGTCCCCTGCACCCCATTTTCACTTCCAGGATGGTGCTGGGAGGCCTAGTAGGACCAAACAAGGTAAAGGGGAGCATTCTGGCTGCCAGAACGCTGCAGGGAAATAGTGCATTATCATTACTGTGGGCTGAATTGGGAATGTGGATTTTGCATTAGGATAACTGAGGGTGAATTGGGAATGTGGATTTTGCAATGTGATAATTGTGGGGTGAATTGGGAATGGGGATTTTGCATTATGATAACTGTGGGCTGAACTGGCAATGGGGATTTTGCAACATGATTGCTCATAAGTAAGTAGGAACCAGTAAAAGAGGAATGGAAAAATCCCTATCCCTGTAGATCAGTGTTTTTCAGTCTTTGCAAGTTTAAGATGGGCAAACTTCATGCTGCCTGAGGAATTCTGGGAATTGAAGTCCATGCACCTTAGAGTTGCCAAAGTTGAGAAGCCTGGTTCTAAATTAGAGTTTAGGATTTTCCATTCCTGTTTTATTTAGAGTTTGGTGCAATTAATTAATGTTTCCTTAACAAATAGTGATTAAAGCAATATAAACCATTACTGGACTTTTTGTGAGAAACTGAATTAAAAGTTGATCTGGGTTTTGATGATTAGATGTGGGACTATGGAAATAATGTAGACAAATGTTAAGATTTAAGAATCTCTTCACAACGTTGCGAGATATATATATATATATATATATATGAACCTATATTCTTTCTTTATAAAGTGTGATACAACTTCACTTTCTGTGTTGTATACACAAATGCTAACTTTCTCCTTTAAAAAGTTGAGACATTTGTAATAACTAATCTGATCTATTAAAAAAATCTAACACAGTGACATTTACCTTATTTACTTTTATGACATTTACTTTTTGTCTGTTATTTATGATTTCAGTTGTCTCTGTAGTGTCCAAAACTTCCTTTTGAAAGCAAAAGAAAAGATTCAGCTTTAGTCCTTTATCTATAGCTTCATTCAACCATCGGTTGTGGCTGTGGTTTCTTAGAAAGCAACATCTCTCTTGAGTTTCTTTCTGTATGTATTCATATGTGTGTGTTTGTGTGTGCGAAGATCAAATGAATCAGATAATGTAGACTGAATTCTAAGTTGAACAGAAGAGTCTTTTCACTTGCCAAGCTCAACTTTTCTCCAGGGATGCTCAATATACCATCATCAAATTGCTTATTCCCTTGTCTAAATGGGATGACTATGACAGTTTTTACATTGTCCTTTCTATCAACCACAATAATGTGAAATAACAGTACTCTAGCTAACTGTCTACTTGGTTTGCTATGTTAAGGAGAATTATCTGGTTACATTAGGCACAAATCTTCAACACAAATCCAAAAGACTTCCAATTTTTACTTGATTGTGATTTGTTTAAAAAAAAAACTATTAGTAATGCCTGCCGGCTCATTTATCTTTTACTGATGCTGTTATCTAGTTGGGTAATGAAACATCAACAAAGAACTAAACAAGCTCAGAGAACATCAAGAATTCCATTATTTCTCTCTATCTGGATAGTCTACAATTTTCTTAATTTCTTTGGGAAGAGAGGCTCTTTGATGCCCTTTGCAGATTTTTCCCTCTACTGGACTTTTGATCTTTAACCATAAAATAAAATATTGGATTCAACATAATTTGTAGAGGGAAAATATATGAAAAACTGAACATGGGAATCAATATAAACAGATTTTGGGTTGCATGGTTCTCTGAAGTTTTTCTTATACAGAAATCTTTCTTTATAACTTTTTATTTTTTCCTCTGGAACTGAAGATACATTGTTAACTTCAGAATCTTCCATTTTTGCTTACTGGACTGTAGTTAGGAATGTGCATGCTTTGCAAATAATTTGGATCAACACAGACTATGCTTAGTTATTCACTAAAGCAGTCTTGGAAAAAGCTTGAAAAAAACTACTTTAATGAATAATAAAGAAGTGCCATGCTGCTTCTCAATTTGGGCAAACATAGATTCAGTTTGGTTTAATGATTAAGGTACTTCACTAGAAATCCAGAAACCATGAATTCTGGATCTCCCTCAAAGATCAAACGTCTTTCAGTCCAGTCCACCTCGCAGGATTATGGTTGTGGGAAAAATAGGAAAATGGTATATTTATATACATAGCAATGATTGGACAAAATGAAAGGTAGTATATAAATCTAATAAATAAATAGTGTTAGTCCAAAGCCAGCAGCACATTCTATGTAAGAACTCTTCGTTTCATTCACGTGACAAAATGAAAGGTAGTATATAAATCTAATAAATAAATGGTGTGAATCCAAAGCCAGCATCACATTCTATGTAAGAACTCTTCGTTTCATTCATGTGGCAAAATGAAAGGAAAAATTCAATGTTAGAATAGACTTAATGGGGGTTGTTTTGAGATAACATTCTGTTCTATTCTAATTGTTCAAATCAACAATGGTTTGCCTATGGTGAGATCACTTTGTCACAGGTTATCAGCTTTGATTTCCCAGAGATGAAAGATAATTAAATGTATCATAGTTTTCACCTTGGTGGTGTGTTAATGGAACACAATCTGGCTTTGGACTAGATAAATGGAGATGAATGGACATATAAGGAGCCATAGAAGCCAGAATAATATCTAACTTACATGAATATTAAGGGAATTAAAAGAATGATCAGGCTGAGTCCAAGGGCAGAGTCAAACACATCATCAATTTGGAGTCTCTGTGCCCCCATAAGAGACCTAAACACAGCTCCTTGTAGTCCATTGGTTCTTATTTGGCACCAGTTTGCCTTGACCATTAGTAGTTCAGATTCTTGTGTATAAGTAGAATGAAATAAGATTGTGGAACTTTTGAACTCTAACCTAGGTCCTGACTTCTTTACCTTGTCCAGGACCAAAAAACACATCCTTTGAGCCTCTTGATCCAGAATCCTAGTCTGTACCTTTTGTTTATCCCCATCTTGCAGTTTAAAAATGTACTGTTTTATCATCATTCTTTTAAGCTTGCAAATGGCTATTACATTGTTACTCTGTAAATGTATTTGTACTTTCTTTGGCAATTCTTAATTTCTGACCTTCTTGTTTCACATTCCAATGCTGCTATTAGAAACAAATCTCTAGTCCAATACCAGTTTGTCTTCTGTTAACTAAACATTTTCTTTTTAAAGCATTTGTAATAAAATAAACAATAGACAATTGGACTGAATTTTTGCCAATATCCTTGAACAAATTTTCTGAACTGAGACATATAAGCCAAAATTCATCAGAGATTCAAGAAAGCTTACTGAATGTATGTGCATTTGTGTGTGCATTTGTGCATGAGTGTAACTGTGCATGTGTGTAATGCTAGATACAGGGGTCAACCTGGTCGCCAAATATATCTAAATTATTAAAAATATTGAAACATATTTCTACAATCTGCTTGATATTATAGTGTCAAAGCAGAGGTCTGACAAATTCAGCAGGTTCTAGCAGGTTCACTAGAACTGGTAGTAAATTTTCTAAGCAGTTGCGAGAACTGGTTGTTAGAAGAAATCTTCATTTGTTCTTTTCCCACTTTACAGGGTTAATCTTGTAAGGAAGGCAGGAAAGAAACATTCTGGTGTTGTTTCTAGCCTAATCTTTATTGTCCTGCTTACAGAAACTGCCCACCCAGTCATATGACCTCCCCAGCCATGCCCACCAAACAACCCCCACAGAACCGGTAATAAAAAAAAATTGAATTCCACCACTATATCAAAGCCTATATTTACAAGTTTTAATTGTAATTTAGAGAAGCCTGATCTATTTTTATGAATTTAAGCTTCTTGCTGGAACATAAATATGGAAAGATTCAGAAACTAATTTTAGCTCTTTTGATTGATATTGCTTCTCAAGATGCCTGCCTTAATCATCTTTCTCAGTTATGTTTTGGTGATAACTTACAATGTTCTCCTTTTATGTCCTGACGGGAACAGAATTGACAAACCATGCAAGGTAATCAACAGCAATTTCACAGGAAGGTCTAACTCATACAGGAAGCGGCTTCCTGCATCTGGCTACTGACGTACAAAAAGATGTGCAAGAGAAGCCAAAGGGGTCTGGCAAAGGTCACAGGAGAGCAACAAACAATTCAGTCTGTTAGATCAGCACCCTGCAAATCATCCAACTGGCAAGTAGCAGCTCCAGCTAATATATTCATAATAGATGACCACTAAATGATAGCAAGGAATTTGTGATCTGCCTTTCTTTTGTAGCATCTAGAATTTTGCAGTCCATCTTGGGTAGCTCTTCCGCCAGTTCACATTTTAATCAACTGGAACTAACAATCTTCTTCCATCACCAGCTGTTATTGGGGAAAGTATATTGGTTTTTAATACCTGAATACTTATTTCCTCCTTGGTAAACCTTCTAAGAATCAAATTAATGCATATAATTCAGTGACTGAGTTCATACATCATGAAAAAGTATAGGTTATCTAACCATAATTTATGAAATAAACATTGATAATTATTATTGTTTAATTATTATTATTATTGATATAATTATTAATAAAGCATACTAAGCCGAAATCCATGGCTTATAAATCTTACATAGGGTTTCTCCTGAAGTTTATCCAGAAACTTCAGCTTGTACCAGATGTGTGTTTCTACATTAAACCACTGCTCCACAAGTACACTGGTTGTCAGTCTATTCATGATCTAACTTAAGGTGCTAGTTTTGACTATTGAAACCGTTCATGGCATGGCCTCAGGTTATTTGAGGGTCTACCTGACTCTGATTACATCTTGTTAAGGATAGTCCCCCATTAGGAGAATGAGTGCGAAGCAAAGCGTGTGAGAGTGGTGTGGTAGAATACACAAACCAGAATACAGAGACACTGAATAGAAAAATAGATTTTTACTTCCGTGGAAACAGAGGTATGCAAAGTCCATCAATCAATCCAAATTCATACACAGTAAAGTCAGCCAGTCATCAAACAGTTCAGTTCAGGGATAATCCAATAATCACAGTCCAGTAACAAATATACAGTTCGGTAACAGTTTGCAAACAGTAGCAAAACTCACAGAAAATCCTTGCTGGTTAATACATGGCACTTCGAACTCCTCAGCAACAAAACAAGTAACCAGCATCTACCAGTGATTCTGGCTCCATCTTATGGCCGCTTGAGGAAGCAGCAGCCAATCACACTTTCAGCATTACTTAAAGCTACAGTACTTAAAGTAACAATCCTGGTTTATATATTGTCAACCCAACATGTTAGATTTACATTCCTAACACATCTGTCTGTCCCATCATGCCCAATGAGGGGCATGCTATGTGCCCAATTATGGGCCTTCTTTTCTGCGATGCCCATCTTATAAAACATTTCCCCTCCCTGGGGAGAGAAACCATATCTAATTATTTTCTGGAAGTTCCTCAATATCTGGATATATCATCAGGCCTGGAGATCTCAGGGGACCAATGAGAACTTGAAGTGGCTCACTGGCTGATCTAACCTCTTGTGTATTTTACAGGTAGTTCTCAACTTATGTTAAATGGGACCAGAATTTCTATTGCTAAGCAAGTTAGTTTTTAAATGAGTCAATCTGATTTTACAACCTTTTTTAGCCATGGTTATTAAATAAATCACTACAGCCGTTGAGTGAATATAATCAATATGCACATTTGGCTTTTCCCATTGACTTTGTCGGAAGTCCCCTGAAAAGATCATTTGACCCCAGGATTCTACAATTATGCGAGTTGCCAAATATCTAAACTTTGATCACATAACCATGGAGGAGCTGTGATTATTGTAAGTCATTATTTTTTGTACTATTGTAACTTCAAATAGTTGTTTAACACATGTTTGTAAGGCAAGGTCTTATCTGTAATTTAAAAAAAATAGTATAACTATTTTTTACATTCTTATTACTTTATATTTTTTGCTGTACACTACCCAGAATCACTTCTTGTAATATGGGCAGCTAAATAAATGTAGTAAATAAACCACAATGGCTGGGTTTGTTGGTGTTAGACAAGGTCAATGGAATTCAAGAGGTGTTGAACTTAGCCTGTTTATGGCCATGTAGAGATTCTAGGTTGATTTTTCTTTTGACTCCACCCTAGTCAGATCCTGACCCTTCACATAGTATCTGCAACAAACCCTTTTGATGGGGCACCCATAGCATTGCAATCTGAGGCTATGACTTTAAAGCCTTACTTTGCCAGACATAAGATCTGGTTGTATTTTTATTTATCATAAATTGTTCAGTTTAGGACAGGGGTGTCAAATTCAATTTCACAGAGGGCCACATCAGGGTTGTGTTTGAGCTCAGGGATGGGCGTGTCCAGGGTGGGCATGGTCAGCTTGGCATCACTCATATCAGGGGTGCCTGTGGTGGCCCGAGCTATCTGGCAGTGAAAGCAGGCTCCATTTTCAGCTGCGATGGCTTCCTCCAACTCTCTGCCAATGAAAATGGAGCTCAGGAGGGCCCTCCCAAGCTCTGTTTTCACTGGCAAAGGCACCATGGGCTGGTCCTTTGTTGTTTCCTGGGTGGCCCTGTGGGCCAGATCTAAGCACCCCATGGGCCAGATTTGGACCCCAGCCTTAACTTTGACACCCCTGGTTTAGAAGATCAATAGTATAATAATTAAAATGCTGGATAAATGCACCTTCATTTCACTGATAGCTTCATAATTTGAAAACAAGAAGTTTCTGGAACCCAAACAGCACAAATCCTAAGAAGAACAATAAAGATTATTCACTTTTACACATAAAATCTTGAGCCACCCCCTACCTTATTTGTGGTTTAACAGTCTTTATTCTTTATCATGCCAAGAAAAGGAGATAGATCCTATTCTTTTATAGGTTTTCTTATATGATTTATTGCAACTTCTTCCCATATGGGATTTGCAGGCACCCATACTCATCAAAAGTCAGGAAGCATATAAGCAATTTTTTAATTTTATTGGTCACAAAGTCAGCTGGATGTTTAGGCCACCTATCCAGTGCTTTCCAAGATGCTGGGCTAGACAGATATTATTGTTTGACTGTGTTAAAGCAGGGATGTCAAACTTGATTTCATTGATGTGCCATCAGGGTTGTGTTTGACCTTGGCAGACCAGAGTGGGTGTGGCCAGGGTGACTATGGCTAGCTCAACGTCACTCATGTCGGGGCACTTGTGGTGGCCCAAGCGCTCTACCAGCCAAAATGAGCTCCCGAGTTCCATTTTCACTGGCAGATTATTGCAGGAGGCTGCAGCAGCCTAAAACAGAGCTTGGCAGCCCGTTTTTACTGGCAGAAGCACCATGGGCCGATCCTTCGCTGTTTCCAGGGTGGCCCCACAGGCCAGATCTCAGTACTCCGTGGGTCAGATCTGGCCCCCAGGCCTTGAGTTTGACACTCCTGTGTTAAAGGTATTGTTGCAGGATGTAACCCATTCTAAATAAAACTGAATTTTGTAGTTGCAATTTTGTCCACGCCAATGATATTCAGGTGGTGCTCTAATTAAAATTAATTAGATAAAGGCTGATTAAGAATTATGATTAGACAATTAAAATTTGATGTTTATAAAACCAAATTAAAATACAAGAAATTTAAAATTAAGATTTAAAATTTAAAAGTCAAACAATTAAAATTTAACCCCAAAAATTAAGGTATTAGGCCAGACCAGCTAGCTGGAAAAGGTGGGTCGGAAGGCCCAGAGGTCCGTAATGGTCCCAATCTCAGGGGACAATTCGTTCCATAAGGAGGGCGCAGCCATAGAGAAGGTTCATACCCTTGGGGCTGTCAGGCGACATCGACCCGACAATGGAATCCCGAAGAGGCCTGCCCTGTGGGAATGCACTGGTCGATTGGAGGCTGATGATGGCAACAGGCGGTCCCATAAGTACCTGGTCCCAAGCCATGGAGCACTTTAAAGGTAAATACCAACAGCTTGAATCACACCTGGAAGGCCAGTGTAGCTCGCACAGGAAAGATGTAACATGGGAGCTCTGAGGAGCTCCCATAATTACCCGCACGGCCGCATTCTGTACTAACTGCACCCCAAGCACCTATTAATATTGATATTTGCTACATTTTGCCACAGTTCTTCTACTTCTATTTACAGATTTTTTTGTATTTTATTATTTATCCATCTGTATTCTAGTCTATCCAGGTATTACAATGTTCATTCAGACATTTTTGTCTTATCAATTGTTAAGTCTGAGGTATTTTGCGACAAGTGCTTGACTATTTGGATTCTAAAGTTTCAGAACATTTTAGCTTCTTTATTTTCTATTACTTTCTCTATTTTGTGACCTCACCAGTTCTTGCTTGCTGGCAAGCAACATTCCTTGCAGATATCCCAAAACACCATTGTTGCTATTTTGTCATGCTGTTGTTTGCAATCAGTCTGGATCATATTCTTGTAGCATTTAATTAGGTGGTTGACTGTTTTTTCAGTTTCTTTGCAGAAGTAGCATTTATTGTCCATTGCTGCTTTGTCAGTTCTGGTTTTGTTTTTAAGCCTTGGTCTTTTGCAGCCAGAATTAATCCCTCTATCTCTTTCTTCAAATTTCCTACTCTTAGCCATTTTCAATTTTTGTTATCTGCTTTGCAAAAAAAATTATTACTTTTAATAAATATAATTTTATTTATATAATATATCAATGCAATAATTTTAATATATTTTACTGTATTATTCCAAGAGAATACTAGTTGGAAAAGATTTGTTTATTGCAATATAACATTCACAGCTGGACAATCTTCATGGGGCTCAAAATTCATTCAGAGAATTGTCTTCTGCAGGAGGCAATAAGAGAGGAAATCTCACTGGGGCTGACTTTGCACCAGACTTTCACACAGCTGACTGAATAGCAGGTGGTTGCAAGTATACCTTTCATGCTAACATATTCATTAAAGCTCCCTTGACTCTGTCTTCCTGGAATTGTAAAGGGCACACCGGCACTATGCAAGTAAGCCTGAGCAAGGAGCAAAAAAAGCACTGTTTTTCTCAAAAAGAAAAGAAAAAAGAATGAAGCTCCATGAATTGGGAAGAATTCTCCATTTTGTTCCTCTCCTTCTTATCTTTGCACAGGCTGATACATTAAGGAGTTGGACAACAAGGATGATTCTGTAGAGATACACCAGATTCCAACAGAGTTGGAAGGGGCCTTGTAGGTCATCCAGTCCAACCCCCCACCCAAGCAGGAGACCCTACACCATTTTGGACAAAGAGAAGCCGAATTTCTTCCTGAAAGTCTCAAGTGATGAAGCTCCCACAACTTCTGAAGGCAAGCTCTTCCATTGGTTGATTGATGATGATTGATACTGCCAGATTGAAATATCAGGATCTCATGTTATTTCCTCATAAGAACCTAAAAGGTGTATCTATCTCTGTTATGAAAACCTGTCCCCTTTTTTTCAGAAAGTATCCTCCATAGTTTGGGAATTATATAATAAATCATACTACACGCTTACAAGGGTCTCCTCGCCCTTTCTTTGTTTGAACAAGCATTTTACTTGTTTGAAGAGCCACATTAAAGTACGGACTGCATGACATATATTGCATCCATTCTTCCATTTAATTTAATTGAAACCATGTTTTAGTTACCATTTTTCTTTACTGATATGTAAACAGACATATGGCTTGATCATGATTGTTTGGTTGTTTGTTTGTTTTCTCAATTTAGAATCCACCTTTTATTTACAAGGTCAAGATGGGATTCCTGCTCTTCTATTCTTTCTCACAATAATCTCCCTGAGCAGAAAAGAGAGAGACAGAGGCGGAGGGAGGGAGGATGTGTAAGTATGTAAGAGAAAGAGGGAAGGGGGGGTGAAGAGAGAGAAAGAGAGACTTAAAGTCATACTGAATTTAAATATCTCTCTCTCTCTCTCTCTCTCT
>JAEANM010005020.1:0-20085 GCA_017656035.1 Myanophis thanlyinensis
ATGTACCCACCTTCCCAACTATCCCCAACTTATTCCTAACCTAATTCCTATCCTACCCTCCCATTCTGCCCTAACTTCCTGTGGTCGTGAATGATTGCGTAAGCATTTCACTGTATATCGTACCATGTATGACTGTGACCAATAAAATTTTGAATTTGAATAGTCCTAAGTCCTAAGTGCAAGGACTGGTAGTAAATTTATTTTTTCTGTTGTAACTTTGAACCATCATTACAAAAAAAACAAAAATTGAGGGCTACTTGTATGCAATTTATTTCTCTATTGTTGCATTTGTATTATGTTTTCTAACCTTGTTAGCAGCCCAGGCTTTGCAAGTGGGTGGCCATATAAAGTCAATGAATAAAATGCATAAAGAAATAAATGGAACAGCCTCAACAGAAAGGCCATTGAGCATAAAGAAAGCACATGCCTGCATGGAAATTCATAAAGCAGAGATAGAAAGCCTGTTGAGATTATTTGGTTATAAACACGAAAAGGAAAACAAGTGTTATGGTCATGGGAGCTTATTGTAAACTACTTAGACAGAGAGAAGATAAAGAGGAGGCCTTTATGTATTAGAATTAGATGATCAATTATTCAAAAAGGCATATGATTGGGAAATTCAACTAAATTGACTTCTGATAGAAATGTAGCTCTGGCAGTAGTCAAGGATCAAAGACATGTTCCAAGAACTGGAACAAGGAACAAAAGGGCACACTTACCTTGCATGTGTATTTTACAGTGTGTGGGTTTCTTTTATTTTTTTTTAAAGACTATTGTAAGGTTTATCACCATATTTAACTTGTATTTTTTCCTTTTCACTTTTTTTTTTAGTATCATGGACTTAAAAATTGTCATGATAGGTAAGAACAAGCCTTAGTGTTTTAAATAATTACACTTTAGGGGTTGGGGTTTTTTGATTTTTTTTGGTCTATGATCCAAGAATGCCAATTGTTTTATTTAGAAAATTATATATTCTTATTTAAACGATGCAATTAACACAGAATGTTAGGAGGTATGTGTAAGAGGAATGTGTAAGAGAATAAACTTTTCAAGTGTTGGAAGACAAATTATTTTCTGCAGGAAACTCATATTCTTCCTGATGAGAAATATATTTTACTTAAGAGGATGGAATCGATCTAAATGGAAATTCAAAAATGGCTTGAGGAGTGAAGTATTAAGAAAATGTTAAACTTCATAGAGGAGGAAGAAAGACTCTGTCAAAATATCAATATACATGTTGATGCATATTATATAATTTTGGTGATTAATAGTGCCTATAATTGTCTGGCTTAGATAAATGTTTATGGTTCAATTAGTTATGTTGTTTACAGTTGATTTGCAAATCTTTTTGATTTACAGGGGGACCAATTAATTGTAACTGAGGATTTTAATTCATTTTTGGATCTAATTAATGGAAATGTCTATTACTTATTTAAATAGATGTTGACACTCCTACTTATGCAGTTACCCATGTAGCAATAAAGCAGGAATGATAAATAAATAAATTGCCAGTTTTCAGGCAATAACAAAATATCAACTTTGTTTTATGTCCCAAGAAACAATAAAACCATACTGGTAGTCCTTGGCTTACATCCTTAACAGAACCTGCCCATGTCATGGACGGAATTTTGTGAGCTTTTTTGTGGTACTTTTTAAGCAAATCGCTGGAGCCATTAAACAAACCCATTGTTAACTATGGAGCATTTTTGCTGAAAATTGGAATGCAAATGCCAGTTTTTAGCAAAAAAACATAAGTCATGATCACATGACCACAGGATGTTGCAAATGGCTGAAATACAATCATGTGACTGTGAGGGTGGGAGTGGAGAGGGACAACTGTTGGAACTTCAGAACTGGGTTGAAAATTAGTAACAGCAATAGCAATAGCAATAACAATAACAACAACAATAATAGCACTTAGATTATTGTATTTTTCAGTATATAAGATGCACCTGAGTATAAGATACAGTTAGATTAGACAATGGAAACAACAAAAAAAGTTTTTGGCCTCTGCATGCCCCATTTTCGGGCCTTTTTTCGGCCTGTTTTCGAGGCTTTTTTTGGCCGTTTTTTGAGACTTTTTAAGTCTATTTTGGGGCTTTTTTCAGCCCATTTTCAGGGCTTTTTTGGCCCATTTGTTCTAAACAAAGCCCCCAAAATGGGCTAAAAAAACAAAAAATGGACCAAAAAAGCCTTGAAAACAGGCCTAAAAAGCCTCAAAAATGGGCTGAAAAAAGTTCTGAAAATGGGCCTAAAAAGCCCCCAAAACGGGCAAAAAAGCCTCAAAAATGGGCTGAAAAAAGCCCTGAAAAGGGGCACATGGAGACCAAAAAACAGATACTGGCTGGGTGGGGCTTCAGTAACATTCGCTGTATAAGACACACAGACATTTTCACCCACGTTTTTTTTGGGGGAAAGTGCATCTTATACGCCGAAAAATACGGTATATATGCTCCATAATGCTTTCACAGTACTTTTGTGCAGTTTACAATGTCAGCAATTTCAGCCCCAAACAATTTGGGTCTTTATTTTACCAACCTCTGAAGGATGGAAGTCTGAATCAATCTTGATCAAGCATCATTCAGGATCGAACACCTGGCTGTGGGCAGAGTCAGCCTGCAATGCTCCATTCTAACCATTGTAGCACCATGGGTCATATCTTTTGATCATAACTTTGATTGGTCGCTAAAATCCTCTGAATCCCAACTATCTTTAAGGAGGGTCCCACCAACCAGTACAGCCTATGTTGTTCTTGTATCCGATTTTATCTATCGAACAAATTTAAGTGGAAAATGAAACACATTGCGGCAACCACTCCTTCACGTCTACATTGATGAACCCAGCACTTCTACTGAACTGTCAGTGAAACAGTCCTGCACAGACAGCAGGGGGAAGATTTAGTAGCAGCTTGTTTAACCTTGACAAAGACAACTGTCTTAACAATTTAAAATATGCATACTTTTGGCATGATGTGAATTCTTCTGTCAAATTTATTGCGCAATCTCCAAATGGACAGAGAGGCCTCACAATAAACATTTTAAAAAAGAGGCACGCTGTTTATGGAGGTGTCAGATGATCCTGTTGAAGGCTCTAAACATTTCAATTGTGGCAAGATGATAGAACGAGAATTAAATATTTGGGATGCAGTTGAAGGCTTCTAGACAATATCTGTAACTCTGCTGAACCCTGCTGAACCCTGCTGAACATTTGAAAGAGGACATTTTTAAAAATGAAATTATTCAGGTACACATTATACAACTATATTATATATTGTGCCAGCAACTCTTTCTTCTTTTTTTTGCTTTGGTTGCTTGCTTTTTGAAATATTTCTGGTTAACGTTTTTAAGAGTGACAAAGTTGAAAGACCCCATTAATATGCACGGTTCCAAGGACATTGTAAATTGGTTGTATGTGAGAGTGAATTTCTAATCAACAAATTCATCAAAAAGATAGATATTCCCACATTTTCTCCTCTCTAATCTTTCAGTGACCCTGCATACACTCGCTGGTAATGAAGCTGGAGATAGCCAACTCTAAACATTTAGATGTAATTAAAAAAGAAGATATATTGGATAATTATTCAAGGTATAGTCAACATACAACCAATATAATCAAAATAAATTGTTTTAACATTTTTCTTTTCAGGTTTTGCAGTTCTTCAGATAAAATATTCTACCCTAAGTTAGAGTAAATTATCAAGTTAAATATGCGAGAATAAACATTGTCAGTGTATTCATTATTCATTGTTTAGGGAAATTTTGAGTATGCATATTTTCTTCAGCAACACTGGTGTACATTTAGTATTGAGCCCATGCATAAATTCTTGGGCTTACATGTTGTATTCTGAAAGGATTAACTTTCAGTGTGAATATTTTTGGAGGCACCATGTCTATGTACCAAAACTTCTGCTATTGTATGCTATTCTGTAACATGTCCGGTCAGCAAATGGACAGCTGTATTTTCTACCAAGGACCTTCAGCCAGGAGATGGTCAGCAAATAGACAGCTTTAGTTTCCAAACAGCCTTCAAAATCAGCCCCATATAACAGCATTTCCCAACTTTGCAAGTTTAAGATGTGTAGACTTTAACTCCCAGAATTCTCCAGCCAGTAGAAACATTGCCATATATCTCACTGCAAATTTCAGATAATAAAAGCCCTGAATCATTTTTGTAAAATCTTATGGCCCTGAAAAGATCATAATTCACAGTGTCACACCAGCCAATGCTTCCACCTTTGAAAGAGGTCATAGTCTTCCTCTCTTTAAGAGTCATTCCCTTGATCCAGAGACTTTATGGACAACTTTTGGTTGTCTTCTTCCACACCTTTCAGCTCAAAAATTCCTTTGAGGATGATAAAGTCATGTTTTCTTTAGGTCAGAATTATGTTGGGAGCTCACATCCATTTATATGGTTCTAATGTGTCAGAAAATAAATTTGATTTCAGGTGTGGATTGAGTGTCTTAACCTATAAATAAGCAATGTTAATTAATTTCCCTTATACTACGGGTTTGTAACATTTTTACTCAATCTTCATTACTAAATAAAGTTTCAGTTTATCTTTGTTCTGAAATTATCAAATGGTATCCCAAATTTTAGCCATCATTAGTGAAAACTGAGGAACTATTTCTTTAAGTTCTTGTTGAATCTTGGAGATAATATTTTCTTTCTAATATTTTGCTGTTGGTGTTACTAGTATTAAGACTTTAAAAAAAATCTCTCTTAATTATACATTTATGTATTTCTGTAAATGAATAAGTAAATAAATAAATTGGTTACAGATAAAGATTACACTTAATTATATGTCATTTCTTTACAACTTTAATAGCGATACCCCTTTCCTATTTTTTCTTTCTTCTTCCTTTCCATTTTCCATTTTTCTTTAATTTTATGTTTATGTTTATTTGATTTCTATACCGCTTCCCACCCGAAGGACTCGAGGTGGTGTACAGCCTATTAAAAACACAGAAATGTAACAATTTAAAACCAAATTAAAATTTAAATAAGTACAGTGGCTGATCAATTGAATTAAAACCAATTCAAATAAAAACGGTTAAAAATTTTAAACAGTTAAAATTCAAAGTTTAAAAACTAATTTAAAACTAATTTAAAACCCCCACTGAGTACTAGGCCAGACCGGCCTGTTGAAATGGGGAATGATGCAGTTTGGGGAAAATTTTAGCTCAGGGTTCATCAACCTGGTGCTTTGGAGACATTTTGGAACTCTGTTCCTCACCATTGACCATATTGGCTTCATTTGATGGGAACTGAAGTCTGATTCATTGGGGAGGATCCAAGGTTACTTACCCCTGGTTTGTATCATGAAGACCATCGTATGAAGAATGAAATATCTAATAAGTTGCCTTTCTGAGGAATGTTCCTGTCCCTTCCAGGTTTTATTGCTTCAGACATGACATCACGGAATTCCAGCACTCAATTGTGGCTAATCACTCATTACCATGAAATGGGCTCACTCTACGACTACCTGCAACTGACAACGTTGGACACTGTGACCTGCTTACGGATAGTTTTGTCCATAGCTAGTGGCCTTGCTCATTTGCACATTGAGATATTCGGGACCCAAGGAAAGCCTGCCATTGCTCACCGGGATTTGAAGAGTAAAAACATCTTGGTTAAGAAAAACGGGCAGTGTTGCATTGCAGATCTGGGTAAGTAGCTCCCTGTTTTCGTTTTTTCGCATGGCCAGCATGCTGGGAGAGTAGCTAGGTTGCCCAACCAACCAACTAAAAACCATGCCAATAGAGAAAAGCAAGAGCAAATGCAACAATAACAGATAGGTTCAATATGTAAATCTAAATCATAGAGGTTTACAGGCTTTAAAGGGGATTAAAAGATTATAAAGATGCTACATGATTCCTGTAATGAATAGGGTATATATGGAAGGAATGTCGTTCGTGCTTTCCTTGGTGTCACTTGACAGCAAGCTAGGAAGATTCAGCATCCACTAGAGGGCACTTAGCATCCAAGAGTTTTACTGCTCCTGGATGTATCTTGTACTTTTTTTCTGAACATGGAAGTCTGCCACAAGAGACTTTTTTTCTCAATCTGATACCCTCCAGGTGTGTTGGACCTCAACCCCTTGAACTCCCTTCCAGCATTTTGTATAGCAGTAAATAATTACTGTTGGAAGAGCCCTGTGCTAGCTTCCTTAAAGCCTATAACAACACAACATGCAATGTTGAGCCAAGTTTAGGATTATTAAAACAGACTATTAGGCAAAGTTACGGCTCTCTCCCTTCCTCCTGATTACCTCATTTTTTGTGTCTTTTTATCGTAGTAAAGTATTTGCATACAGACCTTAAATTGTAGTTAAAATTCATAATGGTTGTTGAAAACAAGCCACATTAAATCAATGGTGGTTTGAAATTTGCTTTATTTCTACTGTGTTATCCTGCCCACCCAACAGTTCCAAGAGCATGAAAATGCAAGTAGATTAATAGGTACCACTTTGGTGGGAAGCTAGTAATATTTCGTACGTCTTTGGTGTATAGCCATGCTGGCTACCTGACCAAGGAAAATGTCTTTGGAAATGGAGGTTAGCTCCGTGCCCTAGAGTCAGACACAACTAGCAGGAAAACCTTTATCTTTTGTTTTCTTTTACTATTTTATTTAGAGTTTGAGCCACCTAATAAATATTGTTTAATTTCAAAGGGAAAAGTTTTCAAGCTTTTTAATAACCACTTGATAGGAGAGTGCAGTGTATGAACCCAGGGCTTACTTAAATTTCTTTCCACAGTAGTGACTGTGGCTGAGTACCCGTGGGCTATTGAATTGCTGCTGCGTTTGTTGTTCCTTTTCTGTTTTTCCCATGGGAGTCTGCCTGTTTTAGGGATGGTAAACACTATACTTCAGAAGTATGTATGACACAGCAAACTCAGCTAATGTCTCCCAAGATTTTTTTTCCCTTCCTAAAACTATTATAGATCTAACTTTAAAAAGAGACACTTCACAATAACTCTTTCCTTTGTAATTATAGGTCTCTCCGTCATGCATTCTCAAAGTACCAACCAGCTGGATGTTGGGAACAACCCCCGTGTAGGTACCAAGCGCTATATGGCCCCAGAAGTCTTAGATGAAACAATCCAGGTGGACTGCTTTGATTCCTACAAAAGAGTTGATATTTGGGCATTTGGATTGGTCCTCTGGGAAGTAGCCAGGCGCATGGTTAGCAATGGTAGGTAAATGTGAATTCAGTTCAGTCTATAAAGTTTAAATCCTTCATCTTGCTTTTCCACTTAAAAGCACTTTAATGTCCAGTTCGAGCAACCAGAATCACTTGTGTAAACAGATATTTTATTGTTGATTGCCTCTATTACAAGAATGTCACCGGGCTGTCTACCTTCCCTTGGGAAACAGTAGATGCAGACCTAAGGATTTGACCTCAGACATTTCCTCCCCTGCATAGACTCTAAGTTAGACTCTCTCTTTACTCCCTCTGGCAGGGGGTCTTCAGCTAGTGGTTCCACCACATTTAGCTGGCTATCAAGATAAAATATGCTGAAAATATATATGCTATCAGATAGTGAAAAGAATGAAAATTTAAAAAATCAGTGGAAGGAGGGAAAGCAAAGCGGGAATGAAAGACAAATCTTTACTCCTGAAAACGGAAATAGTTGGAATGAGTAATCCAGGCAGCAAGTAATTCCATGAAGCTCAAGGATTTCTCTTCTTCCTCCTTTCCACAAGCATGGAAAAAACTTCCCTTGGAACAAATATTAAGGTTTCACCAAGATTCCCTCCACTTCTTATAGACCAGACAAATTCACGTGGAAGCAAGAAATCTTCATTTCTAGTGCAAGGCTGTTCTGTGGAACCTTAGGGCTCTATGAGAACTTCTTCCATGAGAGACTAGGGCAAAAATCGTTATTTAAATAACAAAAATGGCAACAATAATTGTAGTTTATTGAGAACTGTGGCAGATAAAGAGCGATCTAGAATGATGCCATAAATGGGCCTTATCAAGTGCACCTGGCTACAGAAAATAAATACATAAATTAATAAATTGCTGTTAGGTCTTTCAGCTGTGGCATCCTTCTTTGACCAGGAAGTACTGAAGGTAATGACTCTCATCCTTGTCATATCCTTGTTAGATTATCGAAATTTGCTTTGCATGATATTGTCCCCAAATATAACCAGGAAAATTATAGTTGGTACAAAAGGCAACTGCTTGCTTGGATTGCTTATGTTGTGGGAACTATATTAGTTGCTAGGAGGCTTCTGGGCCCAATTCAAAGTGCTGATTACCTGTATAGTCCTATGTGGCTTGCCTACATGCTATATATTTGAGACGGCAAAATTTTCCTTCCCAATAAGGGCCATCCCACCAAATGATATTGGTGCCCACATATTGAAAGGAACAAGATGGAGGATGGCCTTTTTTCTTTGGCATAGCTTTCCTTCTGAGATCAAAATGACCGCTTCCCTATTGACGTTTAGAAAGACTATCAAAAGATATTCTTCTGTAGGGCCTTCAGAGAAGGAGGACCTAATTAGGCAACACAAAGGTGCTTTTTCAAGCAGCCACTGGACTTTCCTGAAGGCATTTTGCTTCTCATTCAAGAAGCATCTTCAGTTCTGACTGGATGGTGGATGGAAGGACCCAGTCAGCCAGTCAGAACTGAAGAGTCTTCTTGGATGAGAAGCAAAACATCTTCAAAGAAAAACTAAAAAGCCCAGGAGGGGTGGGGGGGGAAGCATCTTTGGGACAACCATGACCTGGATGACTGAGAATCTCCAGGGACATCAAATTAGACAACAGCAGAAGTAGAGTTTTGTGGGATGTGAACTGATTATTGGGATTTTGTTTTGTACTTTTGTGCAGCTGTAAGCTATTTAGAGCCTTAAAATGAGTGACAAACAATTTAATTTAATTTAATTTAATTTAATTGCATAATTTCTATACCGCCCCCTCTCCCGAAGGACTTGGGGCGCTGCACAGCAAAAGAGCCACTAAAAATACAAACAACAGTTAAAACAAATTTAAAAACTAATTATAACCAATCAATTAAAACCCAATCTAAAAGATTCAAAAATTAAGACAATTAAAAACCAATTTAAGAATTAATTAAAACTAATTAAAATCCCCAACCGATAGTACTAGGTCAGACCGGCCTGCCGAAACAAAAAGGTTTTTGATGCGCGCCGGAAGGTCTGTAGGTCCGTGATGGTCCGGATCTCTGGGGGCAATTCATTTCACAGGGAGGGTGCATAAGTAAGCTGCTCACTGCTTACAAGCATAGGTAAGCTGCTCACTGCTTCACTTTTGAGCACAAAGAAGGCTGGCAAGCCACTGCTAGCTTCTGCAACTGTCTACACAGCAAACAGGCAAAATTTTAACCTGCTGGCTAGAATTTATATTGTTCCTGTAGATGGTTTCACAAACGATGTTTGTGATGATGCAAGAATATTTGCTTGCTAAACTTCTAGCAAAATTCAGAGGCTGTTTCTGAATGGACATATGGTCACTGGCTGTTTTAAACATTTTAAGCAGTGTAGAGCAGGGCACAGTGGAAAACCAATTTATCATTTTTGGTGGCACAACCGCTCAGAGGTTTGCCCCATTTTTCAGCTGTGCAGCGAAGGGACAACATTAGAGGCAAAATATATCAACCAGAATGATTGGCAGCATGGGGTGGGTTGGAACATCTTAAATAAGCGGAAAGGATTAATAAAGCTTTCTCATCTTTCTATTTAAGGAAGAAACGTAACTGGCTGAAGGTGAGGTTAGAAATAACCTGGAATTTCTAGGGCATTTCTATCCCTTTTCACTGCACATTAACATTAACCTGAATTTGATGAATTGTAAATTCAAAATAAGCTTTTCCCCCCCTCAGTTCAGTACAAAGTGTAGCTCTGTTGGATTGCAGTCCCACCAAAAGGATTGAGCTAAGTGTCGTTGATCAGAAGTATGGGTCCCCTATTGTTAGTTATTATTTATTTTGTAAGTTAAAGGACAGTTCTCTTTTAAGATATTTTTTTTTCTGGGGAAATGAAAAGAAAGTGGATCAAAGTTCATTGGGATAATATTAAGGCAGAGTAGCTTGGAGGTTAATATTGCCCTTCTGTAGAATTCTTCAGTGTCTTTGGAATCTGCTGCACTCCCCCGGGTGGGTCCATGAAATTTTTACTACATTAAATTGTCTTGTTAATTTTTTTTAATGCATTGGAGTAAAAGCCAAGACAGCAGCTTCTTGTATTGTGATACATTCACAAAAAGAGTACTGGAAGCTTGGAACCAACTTCCAGCAGAGGTGTAGTGAGTCAGTCATAATTAAGTGAGTTGTAAACATGCTTTGGATAAATACATGTCTACCACCCGATAAAAATTAACAATAATAAATAAATAAGCCCAAAAAGAAAACAAAAACAAAAAAATTTCAAAGGGCAAAATTGATGGGACCACTGTCTCTTTTTCTACCACCAGTTTTCTATATTTCTATACTCAATTTGTGATATAATGTATAACTTATAAACATACAAAGAGTTATTTGGGTCTATAAGTGGAAGTCCTCCATTGAACAGACTTTTCCAGCTGGTGCCTCCAGCTGTGTCTATAACAGTCTGTTCTTCGTGAACAGAACCTCTCTGCCAAAAGGATGGCTGTGTCTCGCAAAGTCTGGGAAGGGTTTTGATTTGAACGGTTGAAAAAAGGGTGTTTTCCAAATTGACAGGCATTGTGAATATTGGCTTCCTTCATGTCCCTCATAAGATAAGGAAAGGGTGTGGGGCAGGGGTTCAGACCTGATCGTATTGCGACTGTATCGTGACATTGGGATGTTTTTTGCCTTTGCGGAGTTGGGATGAGCCGGATATGGCCTATGGGCCTCCAGTTTGACAGGCCTGGTGTAAGGTGTCCTCCAGAGACTATACTGATAGGATATTCCTGGAAGATCAAGGCTGAGGAAACTAATAGTAACGTGCACCTGTGAAGACCCATTTGCATTTCTGAAGGCTATTCATCTGCATGGCAGGAAGGTCAGGCCCATTCCTTCCTCCCACCCTCTTCTGTTTTTTTTCATGGGTTTTAATCTTTTAGTCTAATGAAGAAACCTTGGAAACTTTGCAACTGTGTTGTAAAGATTCAAGTGGGCTAATAAACAATTTGCTTTTGTGGGGTTGGGATTATTTTTCTCATGCCCAAACAATTTGTATTTGAGAGAAGCACCATATTTTTCAGAGTCTAAGATGCACCAGAGTATAAGACGCACCTAGATTTTGGAAGAGAAAAAAAAAAAAAAAGTTTTTGGCCTCAATGAGTCTTGTTTTCCCTCTCCCCAGCCCCCAAAGGCATTTTGCAGGTCTCCAGGAACCTCCATGCGGCTTGTTTGTTCCCTTTTTTGTGTGAAAACGAGCTGCGTGGAGGCTTCTGGAGGCCTGCAAAATGCCTCTGGAGGCTGGGGAGAAGTATACAAGATGCATGGGGGGGTTGGGAGCCCCAAAACAGTCTGGTTTTGATGAAAATGGGACGCATGGGTGGGGCCTCAGCTATATTTGGTGTATAAGATGCACCACAATTTTCATCCACTTTTAGTGGAGGGGGGAATGCATCTTATACACTGAAAAATACGGTAATCACTTTCGGAATTAAGCAAATGCAAATTTGTGAATTTTGAAATGCAGAAACATAAGCTGCCAGATAAAATAAGGTTTTCTGTATTTCTGTTTTTGCTTTTTTAAAACTTGTATAACAAAATTCCAATGGCAAATAAGAGGAAAAAAAAGTTTTGCTTAAAAGATACAAACTAATGGTAGGTTAAAAATTTCATGGCATGTATGTGTTTGTGTGCACGTGCTCACTGCTAGATATTTTCTAAGGTTAAATTATCAAATTTATATTTCTAAAATAAAATACCTCGTTGATCTGAACATTTCCTCCTGAAACTTGTTATTGTCTCATACTTTACTAATAGTTGTACATGACCAATTCTTAATGGAATCGAAATGTAGAAATGGAATGTTGGATTGTAACACACAAGTTATTCTGAATATTTCTGCAATTAAAATATGAAGTGCAAAATGATGTTTATTTGGGGAGGGTGGGTGCCTTGTATCCACAAAACCACAATTGAAAGACTTTTAACGCTCTCTCATAAGTATCTCAGAAGACTCTCAACAGTTAACTACAGCCCTAAAGGGAATAGTGCAATAAAATTTAAAACAGATAAATCATAAAAATCAAATAATAGCAGTACAAGAATTCCATCAATAACATTTCTGTTTTTAAAAACTTAACAGAAAGGCCAGTGTGGGAGCTAGTCACATTTCCAGAGCGTGACTCTTTCATAACGTAGGCATGGCTTACTGAGAAGCCATGCCTGTGAGACTCAGGGCCTCCCCTCCTCTTGAGAAATAAAAAGAACCAATCGTTTCTCCCAGGTTGGATAATTCACACAGATTGAATTTGGCTGGAAAAGATGGGCTTGCAAACTATCTCGGTGCCAAGCCATAGAGGGTTTTATAAGTTAAAACTGTCACTTTGAATTGCACCCAAAAACTAATCAGTGCCAGTGTTACAGCTTATACTTACGTACATGAACCAAGAACGGTAGTGCTGAATAGCGGATCGCTTGCAGCTTTGAAGTGGTCTAAACAAGGGGTGATTCAGGTGAGGTTGTTTCATGGAGGACCCCAAAAGCGGGCAAAAATCCTCATGGCTACTATTTGCACCTGCTCTCCATCTGTAGCCGTAAGTCCAGAGGACGCCCAGCCCCCCAAGTCAGAAACTTGGATTCTTGGGTTATTGCCATTCTGTCAAGAGGCAACATCAAAATTATCCAAGGGCCTTGATGATGTATCACACAGTAGTAACCCACTCAGCATTTTCTGAAGTCCATAGTAGCTAGTTTGGGTTTGGATAGTTAGTGCCAAATATGTGAAAGTATAAAGAAATGCTAAGTTTTCCTTCTTTCCAAACCTGTAATAGTTTTGCTGCTTTGCCATACATATGATTTGTTTTCTGTACATGTACATGTTTATAGAGTCAAACTTTTTTCTAGTCCATGGGGAGACCTAGTTGATTTAATGCTTTGGTTGTATTGTGCTCTTAGGATTTCATTTCACAATGTCAGTGAGATGTCACCAAAGCTTCCAATTGGCAAAGTTTAATCCCTTGGTAACAATATGTGAACTTTGTATTGCTAATGAACATCTTAAATATATACTGGTATGATATAATGTATCCCTTGTGTTTTCGATCACAGGTATAGTTGAAGACTACAAACCTCCATTTTATGATGTCGTTCCTAATGATCCTAGTTTTGAAGACATGAGAAAAGTAGTTTGTGTGGATCAGCAGAGGCCAAATATTCCCAACAGATGGTTTTCAGACCCTGTAAGTGCACTTGCTGAAATGGCTTGATATATTTTCTACTCAATCATCTGTTAAGAATTGTTAAAACCATCTGCTGTTTAGATTATAGGCCAAACTAGATGTGGCAGCAGTAATTACATTTGTTTAATCATCCATCTTTCCCATTCATAATACAGCAGGAGGTGGTCATATTTTTACAATAAAATAGGCATGAGGGCAAAGGAGCTGAACCTCTCACCCCTGAAATCTTGTTCACCTGTTTACTTTGGTCTCGAATATGAGGGATTTGGATGAAAGGGCAAAGAATGTGGGGAAGTGTTGACTGCAGCTCTTACTTCTGGTATTGCCAGTCTGTTTATATTGAAATTGGCAAAAAAGGATCCATATGAAAAATCATTGTAGAAACAACTGTTCTACTCACGGTTAAGTGCTAGAGGAGAAAAATTTGCAAGTTAAATCATCTTTAAGAAAAATTGAAAAAAGCTTTTAGGAGTTTAAAAAAATCTGATTTTTTAAAAGCATACGTTGTTGCTTCTCCCAATATGAAATATAATTATCAAACCTCTTGATATAATCAGCAGAGACCTGTAGCCTATCAGCCCTAGGACTGCATAACAGTATCTAAGGTCAGAGAAGGGAGCTTTCTGTTTCTCGTCTGGCCCTGCAGAGCCAACGAAGGCATAAGCCATTGGGCAGAAGACAGGAAGAAGATGTTGATCAGGTGAAAACCATCCTGGACTCCCAATTTGTCAACCAGGGATGAAGCTGTTATAAAAGCCTTGGACTTTTTGCTACAACCACCAGTTGTAGAACTAAAGGAAGTGTGCTTTACAGCAATTAAGGGCTATTCAGTTGTATGATGTTCTGGCTTCTGTATATTTGTGTGCAACTCTTGCCCTGCTTTGCATCTTCTCTTCCTAGCAGTGACCTCTTTTCTTCTTCCCCATAGCATTAAGACAAATACTTTTGGGAGCCTTTGATACTCAGGGATAGCTGAAGGCTCCATTATTGCTTCTTTGCTTTAAATATTGAAGCAACTTTTTACATTAAAAAAGTTATTCATGAGTACTGTAGATAGAAAATGTAGAAGACCAAAAAAGAAAGAAACAAGCTTTTAGGCTAATACTGAACCCAAAAGGTCACTTTCAATTCACATTGAAAGTGCTGTGCATTGACAATAAAGGATTGAATTGTAAAATTCTCAACAGGTTTGAAATATTTTTCCATAGGGCAAACGGATCAGGACACTTAATTTTCTTTTAAAAAAAGCAAGAGAGCACTCTTGATCTTCCTGATTGTACCTTCCAGTTCAATATGAACTTGGGGAAAAAACCTTGCTTTTTAATATTTTCCCATTTTATATTTTCGTATGTCTTATAGTGTGATTGGGGTGTACTAAATGAAGCTAATTGAATTGACCAAGTGTGATTAGACATAAAGAATTAGAAACAGCCACCAGCCACCATTGATCATTTTTGTGTGTGAATTAGCTTCAATGTTGAAACTGGTTACATGTCCCATTGTGGATCAGACTATGGTTTATAGAAATGATTACTAAGCATACAAACAATAAAGCCTCAAACTATTTGGGGCCACTGCTATTTCTGTATATTGTTTGGTCAGCAGTTGTTTTCTATGGTGCAAACAGAGCAGTGATAATAATCATTGTGGGTTGGAGCAGGGCCATCAAAATATTCTACTCTGAATACATATTTCTGTGCTTACCTTTTCAGACATTAACTTCACTTGCTAAGCTCATGAAAGAATGCTGGTATCATAATCCATCGGCAAGATTAACAGCTTTGCGTATCAAAAAGACGTTGACCAAAATTGATAATTCCTTGGACAAGCTCAAATCTGACTGTTGATTAAAAAAAAAAAGTCACAATGCTGGCAGACACACAGAAGGACATACAACTTGCTGGGATTTGGTTCCAAGTGGCTTCAGGCATCGGCACAGTTGTATCCCCAAACCAGCCATTTGAGAGGAAACAGAGCCATGCGAATCTTAATTAGCGCCTGCCATGGCATTTTTGCAAATGGCCGATCATTTAAGACTTCAAGCTGAATCTCTGGTGGCCTATGGAAGAAGACGACAAAGGAGTCCTGAGACAAAATTGGGGCATTAGAACCAGAGCTTTTAATTTTTTTTTTAATTCAGAAAAAGAAACAAAGAGTTAACTATCTGTTTGATGCTCCCAACTTTGACACATGGAACTGGTCAATTTCAATCCACAACTTTGCCTGCGTGTCTCTTCTTTGTTGCACTAAGAGATTCCTTGCATTCCTTCCTTGCACTGTTACAGTTTAATTTTAAGGAACTGACTTGCCAAAAATAGGATTGGCTTTGTACACCTTGATCTATGTTTTTGGATATTAGGAAATCAGTTTGGGCAACTGAACCTGTAACTGACTCTTCTCTTTCTCTTTTTATTTTGTTAAGCTGCATTTTACATATGTGTACTGTTTACAGTAAGGCTGGACACTAGGAATTGTTGATGAGGAAACATGCAGATTTTATTTATTACTGGGGTGTTTTAACAGTTTTTAAAAAACTGAGAAAAGTGCATACGGTTAAAGTTTATTTTTATGTAGCTTCTATCACTTCTTACAGTCTTTTTTTCGTAATATCATATAATCGGAATTGGTTCTGGTTTTTTTCCCCCTGTTGAATCATTTAAGACATTTTAATCACATTTTTAAGTGCTTCACATTTTATATGTGTATGGTCTGTAACATATATTTTCGGTTCAAAATATGCAAAACATTTATATATAAATATATATACATACAGTACATATTTATATACACATAAATATATATCTAAATATAAAGCCATTATTCAAATTATGTCACATCTAGTACCTTATTGATTTAGAAGAATGGATTAACAAAGCAAAAGAGCAAACAATAATAGATCGTAAGAAAGTGCTGCTTCCTCCCTCCCCCCAATTTATACATAATGAGCATTTAAATGTGGCAAGGAAGAAGTTGTTTTGATTTTCTTCCCTATTAAGTAGCTGCTTGTATAAATGAAAGAAAATATTTTCCAGTGAAATGAAAGGGACGTATTCTGCTAGTGCCTCCTGGGCTTAAGGTGAAGGTGATGTTTTTAAATTAAAGCATCACCAATATATATATATATCTGTGGGTGATTCCCATCCTGGACTGAGCTGTGCTGGAAAATCTGCCATCATACATTTTGGCCCATGTGATAAAAGAGATGTCTCTTGAGATTTGGCATGCTGGAACTGTCCCTCCAGACAGGGGATGCCAACATTGGATATTCATTCTGGAGCTGTGACTTCATAATGGCATGGGTTATTGAGTGATGTATGGATAAAACACAATGTCTTCTGGCTGCTTTTTTTGATAGCAAGTTTCCCAAGTAAAACAACTTTGATTCTAGTGCCTTGCTTTGTACTATAGTTTCTCTCCTTTGAAACCTTCCAAAAAACAAAACAAAAGACCACACCTTAAAATGCTGACTGTTCAATATTAAACTGGGACAATGTCTGGAAAAAGGCTGAATGGACTTGGTTTAAATTGAGAAGTTTTTGGTTTGTTTTTTTAAAGACAGGACAATTGAGGCTTCCATTATCCCCTGTCCTGTCTTATGCTTCAATAACAAATATTTGGGAGATGTATACAAGGTATGGTTTGGACAGCTATGTGCTCAGTGAAATACTGCTGCTTTCACTAAATGGAGACATCAATATCATTCATATAGTATTGGATAGACATACTGTGATTTGTTAGGATTTATTCGCATCCCATATGCAATTCGGATTTTCAAACATTTTTGTGATGCAGAACTTTGCCAGGTGATCTCAAAAGTAGCATTTGAATTGATTGTAGATAAGAACTAATTCCCTACATCAAAAATTCCCTGCTTGTGGAAAAATAGTTCAATCATTTCTTCTCATATTTAACACCAGAAACTACATATAAGACCAACTTACATGTAAGTAAGGAGTAATGTTGGAAAGGACCCATAAAAATGTCCTCCGTTTGATGTCCTCCTTCCTAAGCTTTCTATAGTTTGATAAGCAGCTTTTCTAAGAGAATTGTAACTTGTCCAATTAACTTTAACTTGTTAAAATGCTTGGTGACAACCCAAATCAAAGAACAAGAAATGAGAAATTACCAATTTTTAACAAACTCAATTTAATGATGAACTTTTCCATGAGGACAGGTTATCCATCTAATAAATACTCATCCTTTGATGACTTGTATGGCTGTTTCACAATACTTAACAGACTGGTGGGGTTTGGTGCTTCCATTATTTCTGACTTGCAACTTCACTTTAATACTTTTTAATACACAAATTACTCTTGGATTTTTTTTTCAAGTACTCCTAAAATGAAGAGGATTACAACGCAGGCTACATAAATGTGGAAAATTCCTTGGGATTCACTGCTGCAGAAAGAATGGGTTTAAATTCATATATCTGGAATGGTAATTGTGAGAGGTATACATTTCAAATTAGAAACATTTTAAGGTAGAAATACCATGTTTTTCATCATATAAGACGTACTTATAAGACGCACTTTCGGCATATAAGATGCCCTCCAAAAGTGGGAGAAAATGTCTCCATCTTACACAGCAAATGTTGCCAAACGGAACCCCCCGCCATTTTTTGGCCTCCATATGCCCCATTTTCGGGCTTTTTTCAAGCCTTTTTTTGGCCTGTTTTCAAGGTTTTGGGGCTTTTTTCGGCCCGTTTTTGTTTTTGTTTTCAGAACAAAATGGTATTAAATCCTGAAAACGGGCCGACCCCCCGCCTCTGAAAATGAGTTAAAAAGCCCTGCAAAAAAACCTTAAAAAACAGGCCTAAAAAGCCTCGAAAAGCCTTGAAAATGGGCCCCAAAAGTCTCAAACTTGAGCCTGAAAAAAGCCCTGAAAACAGGCTTAAAAAGCCTAAAAAACAGGCTGAAAAAAGGCCCGAAAATGGGGCGTGTGGAGGCCAAAAACTTTGTTGTTTTCCTCTTCTAAATCTAGGTGCGTCTTCTACTCGGGTGAGTCTTGTAGGCCAAAAAAATAAGGTACCCACAAGAGTATTTTCCAGATTGCTTTGCAGGAGGAAAATGTGCATAGGGAAAATCAAGTAGTTGTCTACAACTTCCCAAAGCAAATAGACTGCTTTGTCTCATACTGGAAATTAATATGTCATTGTTTTCAAGATACCAAGCAAATGTCATTCTAGGCACCAAAGTCCAAAGTTTATTCCTTAAGCAGGCTGGAGCAGGTATGTGTGACTTAATCTTAGAAGAGATTCATAGAAAACTTGCAAACAATACAAATACAGCATTTTAAGAACCCTGTTTGACTTATACAGAGGAGCAGGAGCAACTTCTGCATCTTAGGTTGATTGTCCTAGCAGGGTAATGTACAGTAAGTGATATAATGCAAGTTAATTTGAGAATTCTGGTTTCAATTTCACAATTATGGTATTAAATTTTTTTAAAGTTTTTTTCTTCATTGCTGGATATTTTCAAAAAAAGATTAAACAACAATTTACCTCAGATGGTACCATATAATTTTGCTTTGGACAAGGGGGTGGATTAGAAGATCTCTGAGGTCCCTTTAAGCCTTATAATTCTATTCAATTCTTTTCAAAAGGGAAGAACGACTGGCATAATAGTGCTACATTTTTCAGGGAAATACACTAAGTTGCATTTCCCATGCAATATGATTTGCTTTATCAACCTGTTACTATTAAGCAAACTTATACAGGCACCCGTTTTATAGAAAGCCTGTAGTGATTCTGGCCGGCATGCAACAATAAATATAAAGCAATTGTTACCTAAAATGATTATAGATAATTATTTTAAAAACATTAAAAACTAGAAAAGCAGAACTAAACAAGAATAACAGACAGAGGGAAGTTAATAACAGACCTCCCCCCTCACAGGTTCATTCATCTCCTGGGGTCCTGAGGTCTGCCAACGTAACCAGGTCTTGAAGATCCTTCAGGAGTGATGACACTGACCTCATCTCTGGGGGCAGAGAAGATTCCACAATGTGGGCTCCACAGCAGAAAAGGCCCACTACCTAGGCCCGCCAAATCAGATAACCTAATTTCTTCATCTAAAATTTTCAGCCATTTTGTCACATTGTTCGACAATGATAGGGTTGTAGCACAACATATTTGGAAACCCACAGATTGGAAAGGCTCATCTGGGCTGAGCTATGGAAGGGATCCCTGGTTTATTTAGTCTTTGTCAGAATTCCAAACCAAAATATTAAAGGGAGATGATAAGCAATGCCATTTCTGTTTCATTGAATTTCTAGAGCAAAAAAAGTAAAGTTATGCCAAGAAAAACATTTGATACTCCCAAGGATCATTCTAAAATGATTATTATTAGTTGAAAAACACAAATCAGCATATCCAGTAAAATAACACATATCCAGTAAAAGTAACACAATTTTATTTATTAACTAGTTATTTATTGGCTGTTCACAGCCTAGTCTCAGTCCTTTGCCCCTCTGGAGCCAGTCTTGTATTGCTGAGGTTTTTTTTGTTTTTATTTTTTTTGTTTTGACCTTCCAGAAGCAGCATGAAGACTTCCGGGTGCTGCAAAGGACTCCCAGGCAGCCAAGAGGGCCGAAACTTACAGGCAACGTACCACAATCCCAGGCAACGTAACAAGAAGAATACTCAGGACTATAAGATCCCAAGCAACGTACCACAAGAATATCAGGACTATAAGATCCATGATTGCATCTAATTCCCCTTCCCAACTATCCCTAACCCT